>JAHLWY010003019.1:27500-38794 GCA_020002185.1 Paraescarpia echinospica | reverse complement strand
CTCTCCCAGTGCGACCTTAATTATGAGGTGATTGTATTAGCAGGACTAACTTCTACATCTTACTGGTGCAAAAATAATTTCGGACACTCCCAGGGTGACCTTAATTATGAGGTGACTCTATTAGCAGGAATATCCTTCTACATTTTACTGGTGTAGAAATAATTTCAGACTACCAAGGTGACCTTAATTGTGAGGTAACTGTATTACGAGGACTAAATTCTACACTTTACACGTACAGAAATCATTTGGTACTGTCTTTGGGTGACCGTTATTGTGAGATGACTGTATTAGCAGGACTAACTTCTACATTTTACTGGTACAGAAATAATTTGGGACTGTACCATGGTGACCGTAATGAATAGTACTAACATCTACTACACGTTACTGCTACAGAAATAATTACACACTGTACCAAGGTGACCTTCATTGTGAGGTCACTGTATTCGCTAGACTAACTTCTTTACTTTATTTGTACAGAAATCATCTGGGACTGTCCCAGGGTGACCTTAATTAACAGGACTAACTCCTATGCTTTAGTGATACAGACATATTTTGGGACTGTTCCAGGATGACTTTAATTGTGAGGTGACTGTATTAGCTGGACTAACTTCCACACTTTACTGGTGCAAAAATAATTTGGAACTCCCAGGGTGACCTTAGTTAGCAGGATTAACTTCTACGCTTGATTGTTATACAAAAATTGGGAATGTTCCAGGGTGATTTTAATTGTGAGGTGACAGTATTAGCAGGAATAACATCCACACTTTACTTGAGGAGAAATAATTTTGTTCTGTCCTAGGGTGACCTTACTTGGGAGGTGACTGTATTAGAAGGGCCAATTTCTACACTTTACTAGTACAGAAATAATGTGGGACTGTACCAAGGTGACCTTAATTGTGAGGTGACTGTATTAACACGACTAACTTCTACACTTTATTGGTACACAAATTATTTAGTACTGTCTTTGGGTGACCTTAATTATGAGATGACTGTAGTAGCAGTAATAACTTCTACTCTTTACTGGTACATAAATAATGAGGGACTGTTACAAGGTGACCTTAATTGTAATGTGACTATATTAGCAGGACTAACTTCTACACTTTACTTGTACAGAAATAATGTGGGACTGTTCCAAGGGGACCTTAACTGTGAGGTGATTGTATTAGCAGGACTAACTTCTATATTTTACTGGTACTGAAGTAATTTGTGACTGTACCAAGATGACCTTAATAGACAGGTGACTGTATTAGCAGGACTAATTTATACATTCTACTGGTACATAAATAATTTCAGCCTGTACCAAGGTGACCTTAATTGTTAGGTGACTCTCTTAGCAGGACTAACTTCCACACTTTAGTAGTACAGAAATAATTTCAGACTGTACCACGGTGACCTTAATTGTGAGGTGACCTTAATTGTGAGGTGAATGTAGTAGCAGGACTAACGTCTTCACTTTATTGGTACAGAAATCATTTGGGACTGTCCCAGTGTGACCTTAATTAGCAGGACTAACTTCTATGCTTTATTGTTATAGAACAATTTTTGAATGTTCCAGGGTGATTTTAATTGTGAGGTGACTATATTAGCAGTACTAACATCCACATTTTACTTGTGCAGAAATCATTTTGTACTGTCTTGGTAATGGTCAGCTGAATGTATTATCAGGATCTATTTTTCCACTTTACTGGTACAGAAATAATAAGGGACTGTACCAAGGTGACCTTAATTATGAGGTGACTGTATTAGCAGGACTAACTTCTACATTTTAATGGTATACACTTTACTGGTACAGAAATCATTTGTTTGTGTCCTAGGGTGAACTTAATTGTGAGGTGACTGTATTAGCAACACTAACTTCTACACTTTACTTGTACAGAAATAATGAGTGATTGTACCAAGGTGACCTTAATTGTTAGGTGATTGTATTAGCAGGACTAACTTCTACACCTTACTAGTGCAAAAATAATTTTGGACACTCCCAGGGTGACCTTATTTATGAGGTGATTCTACTAGCAGGAGTATCCTTCTACATTTTACTGGTGTAGAAATAATTTCAGACTAGTAAGGTGACCTTAATTGTGAGGTAACTGTATTACCAGGACTAAATTCTACACTTTACCTGTACAGAAATCATTTGGTACTGTCTTTGGGTGACCTTAGTTGTGATGTGACTGTATTAGCTGGACTAACTTTTACACTTTACTGGTACAGAAATAATGTGGGATTGTACCAAAGTGACCTGATTTGTGAGGTGACTGTATCAGCAGAACTAACTTCCTACACTCTACTGGTACAAAAATAATGTTGGACAGTACGAAGGTGACCTTAACTGTGAGATGACTGTATTAGTAGGGCTAACTTCTACATTTTGTTGTTACAGAAATGATTTCAGACTAGTAAGGTGACCTTAATTGTGAGGTAACTGTATTACCAGGACTAAATTGTACACTTTACATGTACAGAAATCATTTGGTACTGTCTTTGGGTGACCTTAATTGTGAGATGACTGTATTAGCAGGACTAACTTCTACACGTTACTGCTACAGAAATAATTTGAGACTGTACAAAGGTGACCTTCATTGTGAGGTCACTGTATTAGCTAGACTAACTTCTGCACTTTACTGGTACAGAAATAATTTGATACTGTCCCAGTGTGACCTTAATTAGCAGGACTAACTTCTATGCTTCATTGTTATAGAACAATTTTGTAATGTTCCAAGGTGATTTCAATTATGAGGCGACTATATTAGAGGACTAACATCCACATTTTACTTGTGCAGAAATAATTTTGTACTGTCTTGGTAATGGTCAGGTGAATGTATTAGCAGGATCTATTTCTACACTTTACTGGTACAGAAATAATAAGGCACTGTACCATAGTGACCTTAATTGTGAGGTAACTGTATTACCAAGACTAAATTCTACACTTTAATTGTACAGATATAATGAGTGATTGTACCAAGGTGACCTTAATAGTCAAGTGACTGTATTAGCAGAATTAATTTCTACACTACAGGTACATCAATAATTTTGGACTCTCCCAGTGCGACCTCAATTATGAGGTGATTGTATTAGCAGGACTAACTTCTACACCTTACTGGTGCAAAAATTATTTCGGACACTCCCAGGGTGACCTTAATTATGAGGTGACTCTATTAGCAGGAATATCCTTCTACATTTTACTGGTGTAGAAATAATTTGGAACTCCCAGGGTGACCTTAGTTAGCAGGATTAACTTCTACGCTTGATTGTTATACAAAAATTGGGAATGTTCCAGGGTGATTTTAATTGTGAGGTGACAGTATTAGCAGGAATAACATCCACACTTTGCTAGAGCAGAAATAATTTTGTTCTGTCCTAGGGTGACCTTACTTGGGAGGTGACTCTATTAGAAGGGCCAATTTCTACACTTTACTAGTTCAGAAATAATGTGGGACTGTACCAAGGTGACCTTAATTGTGAGGTGACTGTATTAACACGACTAACTTCTACACTTTATTGGTACACAAATTATTTAGTACTGTCTTTGGGTGATCTTAATTATGAGGTGACTGTAGTAGCAGTAATAACTTCTACTCTTTACTGGTACAGAAATAATGAGGGACTGTTACAAGGTGACCTTAATTGTAATGTGACTATATTAGCAGGACTAACTTCTACACTTTACTTGTACAGAAATAATGTGGGACTGTTCCAAGGGGACCTTAACTGTGAGGTGATTGTATTAGCAGGACTAACTTCTATATTTTACTGGTACTGAAGTAATTTGTGACTCTACCAGGATGACCTTAATAGACAGGTGACTGTATTAGCAGGACTAATTTATACATTCTACTGGTACATAAATAATTCCAGCCTGTACCAAGGTGACCTTAATTGTGAGGTGACTCTATTAGCAGGACTAACTTCCACACTTTAGTAGTACAGAAATAATTTCAGACTGTACCACGGTGACCTTAATTGGAGGTGACCTTAATTGTGAGGTGACTGTATTAGTAGGACTAACTTCTACACTCTACTGGTACATAAATCATTTGGTACTGTCCGTGGGTGACCTGTAGTTCTGAGGCAATAGCTCTAAACATCATTTTTCACAAAATGTAGAAACCATCTGTCATTACCCAGTTGTACCATTTGCCACTGATAGAACATATGTAAGCCATCTTTAAAAGTTACATGCTCTGTTACTCCATATATTATTGGAATTTCTGTCATTGATATCATCTACATAATACAGGTATACTGGAAAAAAATAAATTATTATAAAGCCTCATGAATTAAATAAAACTAAATCGCCTTTATAATAAATGCAATAGACTTTTTGGACATACTTTTTAGTTCTGATGATCCATGCATGTGCATTAGATGGACATTGGTAGAAAATGCATTTCTGTGTCAAGAGAGGTTCGTGGACTTGATTCCCGAGTGACTGGTGCAGAAGGTAGACCAACAAATACACAGCAACAGATAAGTAACCTTAATTGTGAGGTGACTGTATTAGCAGTACTAACTTTCTACATTTTATTGTTACATAAATAATTTGGGACTCTCCCAGGGTGACCGTAATTATGAGGTGACTGTATTATCTGAACTAACTTCTACATTTTACTGGTACATAAATCTTTTGGTACTGTGCTAGGGTGACCTTAATTGTGAGGCAATAACTCTATTCATCATTTTTCGCAAAATGTAGAAACCATGTGTCATTAACCACTTTTATCATTTGCCACTGATAGAACATGTGTAAGCCATCTATAAAAGATACATGCTCCGTTACTTGATATATTGTTTGAATATATGTCATTGATAGCATCTATATAATACAAATATACTGGAAAAAGTAAACTATTATCAAGCCCAGAAATTAAGTAAAACTAAATCGGTTTTATAAAAAAAGTTTTACACTTTTTGGACATACTTTTCAGATATGATGATCCATGCATGTGCATTAGATTGGCATTGATAGAAAATGCATTTCTGTTTCAGGAGAGGTTCTTTGTCTTCATTCCCAAGTGACTGGTGCAGAAGGTAGAACAACAAATACACAACAACAGATAAGTAACCTTAATTGTCAGGTGACTGTATTAGCAGGACTAACTTCCACATTTTACTGCTGTAGAACTAATTTCAGACTACCAAGGTGACCTCATTTGTGAGGTGACCTTATTAGCACGACTAACTTCTACACCTTACTGGTGCAAAAATAATTTGGTACTCTCCTATGGTGACCTTAATTGTGAGGTGACTGTATTAGTAGGACTAATTTCTACATTTTACCTGTACAGAAATAATTTCGGACTGTACCAGGGTGTCATTAATAGTCAGGTGACAGTTTTAGTAATACTAATTTCTACACTTTACTGGTACAGAAATAATGAGGGGCTGTACCAAGGTGACCTTAATTGTGAGGTGATTATATTAGCAGGACTAACTTTCTACACTTTACTGTTACATAAATAATTTGGGACACTCCTAAGGTGACCTTAATTATGAGGTGACTCTATTAGCAGGACTAACTTCTACATTTTAATGGTATAAACTTTACTGGTACACAAATCATTTAGTTCTGTCCTAGGGTGAACTTAATTGTGAGGTCACTGTATTAGCAGCACTAACTTCTACTCTATTCTTGTACAGAAATAATGAGTGATTGGACCAAGGTGACCTTAATTGTTAGGTAATTGTATTAGCAGGACTAACTGCTACACCTTACTGGTGGAAAAATAATTTGGGACACTCCCAGGGTGACCTTAATTATGAGGTGACTCTATTAGCAGCAGTATCCATCTACATTTTACTGGTGTAGAAATAATTTAAGACTACCAAGGTGACCATAATTGTGAGGTGACCTTATTAGCAGGACTAACTTCTACACGTTACTGCTACAGAAATAATTTCAGACTGTAGCAAGGTGACCTTCATTGTGAGGTCACTGTATTAGCTAGAATAACTTCTTCACTTTACTGGTACAGAAATCATTTGGGACTGTCCCAGGGTGACCTTCGTTAACAGGTCTAACTTCTATGCTTTACAGACATATTTTGGGACTGTTCCAGGGTGACTTTAATTGTGAGGTGACTATATTAGCAGGACTAACTTCCACACTATACTGGTACAGAAATCATTTGGTACAGTCCTAGGATGACCTTAATTGTGAGGTGACTGTATTAGTAGGGCTAACATCTACACTTTTCTTGTACAGAAATAATTTGGTACTGTCTTTGGGTGAACTTAATTGTGAGGTAACTGTATTAGCAGGACTAACTTCTACATTTTACTGGTATACAGAAATAATTTTGGACTGTACCATGGTGACCTTAATAGTCAAGTGACTGTATTAGCAGGATTAATTTCTACACTTTATTTGTACATAAATAATTTGGGAATCTCCCAGGGTGACCTTAATTATGAGGTGACTGTATTAGCAGGACTAACTTCTACACTTTACTGGTACAAAAATAATGTAGGATTGTACCAAGGTGTCTTTATTTGTGAGGTGACTGTATCATCAGGAATAACTTCCTCACCTTCCTGGTGCAGAAATAATTTGGTACTCTCTTAGGGTGACCTTAATTGTGAGGTGATTGTTTTACAAGGGGTAAATTCTACACTTTATTATTACAGAAATAATGTGTCACTGTACCATGGTGACCTTAATTGTGAGGTAACTGTATTACCAAGACTAAATTCTACACTTTACATGTACAGAAATCATTTGTTTCTGTCTTTGGGTGACCTTAATTGTGATGTGACTGTATTAGCAGGACTAACTTCTACACTTTACTGGTACAGAAATAATGTGGGATTGTACCAAAGTGACCTGATTTGTGAGGTGACTGTATCAGCAGAACTAACTTCCTACACTCTACTGGTACAAAAATAATGTTGGACAGTACGAAGGTGACCTTAACTGTGAGATGACTGTATTAGTAGGGCTAACTTCTACATTTTGTTGTTACAGAAATAATTTCGGACTGTAATAGGGTGTCCTTAATAGTCAGGTGACTGTATTAGCAGGCCTAATTTCTACAATTTATTGGTCCAGAAGTAATTTCAGACTGTGCATTGGTAACCTTAATTGTGAGGTGACTATTAGAATGACTATCTTATACACTTTACTGGTACAGAAATAATGAGGGACTGTACGGAGGTGACCTTAATTGTGAGGTGACTGAATTAACGGGACTAACTTCTGCACTTTACTTGTACAGAAATCATTTGGTACTGTCCCAGTGTGACCTTAATTAGCAGGACTAACTTCTATGCTTTATTGTTATAGAACAAATTTTGAATGTTCCAGGGTGATTTTAATTGTGAGGTGACTATATTAGCAGTACTAACATCCACATTTTACTTGTGCAGAAATCATTTTATACTGTCTTGGTAATGGTCAGCTGAATGTATTATCAGGATCTATTTCTACACTTTACTGGTACAGAAATAATAAGGGACTGTACCAAGGTGACCTTAATTATGAGGTGACTGTATTAGCAGGACTAACTTCTACATTTTAATGGTATACACTTTACTGGTACAGAAATCATTTGTTTGTGTCCTAGGGTGAACTTAATTGTGAGGTGACTGTATTAGCAACACTAACTTCTACACTTTACTTGTACAGAAATAATGAGTGATTGTACCAAGGTGACCTTAATTGTTAGGTGATTGTATTAGCAGGACTAACTTCTACACCTTACTGGTGCAAAACTAATTTTGGACACTCCCAGGGTGACCTTAATTATGAGGTGATTCTACTAGCAGGAGTATCCTTCTACATTTTACTGGTGTAGAAATAATTTCAGACTAGTAAGGTGACCTTAATTGTGAGGTATCTGTATTACCAGGACTAAATTGTACACTTTACATGTACAGAAATCATTTGGTACTGTCTTTGGGTGACCTTAATTGTGAGATGACTGTATTAGCAGGACTAACTTCTACACGTTACTGCTACAGAAATAATTTCAGACTGTACAAAGGTGACCTTCATTGTGAGGTCACTGTATTAGCTAGACTAACTTCTGCACTTTACTGGTACAGAAATAATTTGATACTGTCCCAGTGTGACCTTAATTAGCAGGACTAACTTCTATGCTTCATTGTTATAGAACAATTTTGTAATGTTCCAAGGTGATTTCAATTATGAGGTGACTATAATTAGAGGACTAACATCCACATTTTACTTGTGCAGAAATAATTTTGTACTGTCTTGGTAATGGTCAGGTGAATGTATTAGCAGGATCTATTTCTACACTTTACTGGTACAGAAATAATAAGGCACTGTACCATAGTGACCTTAATTGTGAGGTAACTGTATTACCAAGACTAAATTCTACACTTTAATTGTACAGATATAATGAGTGATTGTACCAAGGTGACCTTAATAGTCAAGTGACTGTATTAGCAGAATTAATTTCTACACTTTACAGGTACATCAATAATTATGGACTCTCCCAGTGTGACCTTAATTATGAGGTGATTGTATTAGCAGGACTAACTTCTACACCTTACTGGTGCAAAAATAATTTCGGACACTCCCAGGGTGACCTTAATTATGAGGTGACTCTATTAGCAGGAATATCCTTCTACATTTTACTGGTGTAGAAATAATTTCAGACTACCAAGGTGACCTTAATTGTGAGGTAACTGTATTACCAGGACTAAATTCTACACTTTACATGTACTGAAATCATTTGGTACTGTCTTTGGGTGACCGTTATTGTGAGATGACTGTATTAGCAGGACTAACTTCTACATTTTACTGGTACAGAAATAGTTTGTGACTGTACCATGGTGACCTTAATGAACAGTACTAACATCTGCACATTACTGCTACAGAAATAATTACAGACTGTACCAAGGTGACCTTCATTGTGAGGTCACTGTATTCGCTAGACTAACTTCTTTACTTTATTCGTACAGAAATCATCTGGGACTGTCCCAGGGTGACCTTAATTAACAGGACTAACTCCTATGCTTTAGTGATACAGACATATTTTGGGACTGTTCCAGGGTGACTTTAATTGTGAGGTGACTGTATTAGCTGGACTAACTTCCACACTTTACTGGTGCAAAAATAATTTGGAACTCCCAGGGTGACCTTAGTTTGCAGAATTAACTTCTACGCTTGATTGTTATAAAAAAATTGGGAATGTTCCAGGGTGATTTTAATTGTGAGGTGACAGTATTAGCAGGAATAACATCCACACTTTACTTGAGCAGAAATAATTTTGTTCTGTCCTAGGGTGACCTTACTTGGGAGGTGACTGTATTAGCAGGGCCAATTTCTACACTTTACTAGTACAGAAATAATGTGGGACTGTACCAAGGTGACCTTAATTGTGAGGTGACTGTATTAACACGACTAACTTCTACACTTTATTGGTACACAAATTATTTAGTACTGTCTTTGGGTGACCTTAATTATGAGGTGACTGTAGTAGCAGTAATAACTTCTACTCTTTACGGGTACAGAAATAATGAGGGACTGTTACAAGGTGACCTTAATTGTAATGTGACTATATTAGCAGGACTAACTTCTACACTTTACTTGTACAGAAATAATGTGGGACTGTTCCAAGGGGACCTTAACTGTCAGGTGATTGTATTAGCAGGACTAACTTCTATATTTTACTGGTACTGAAGTAATTTGTGACTGTACCAGGATTACCTTAATAGACAGGTGACTGTATTAGCAGGAGTAATTTATACATTCTACTGGTACATAAATAATTTCAGCCTGTACCAAGGTGACCTTAATTGTGAGGTGACTCTATTAGCAGGACTAAGTTCCACACTTTAGTAGTACAGAAATAATTTCAGACTGTACCACGGTGACCTTAATTGTGAGGTGACCTTAATTGTGAGGTGACTGTATTAGTAGGACTAACTTCTACACTCTACTGGTACATAAATCATTTGGTACTGTCCGTGGGTGACCTTTAGTTCTGAGGCAATAGCTCTAAACATAATTTTTCACAAAATGTAGAAACCATCTGTCATTACCCAGTTGTACCATTTGCCACTGATAGAACATATGTAAGCCATCTTTAAAAGTTACATGCTCTGTTACTCCATATATTATTGGAATTTCTGTCATTTATATCATCTATATAATACAGGTATACTGGAAAAAATAAATTATTATAAAGCCTCATGAATTAAATAAAACTAAATCGCCTTTATAATAAATGCAATAGACTTTTTGGACATACGTTTTAGTTCTGATGATCCATGCATGTGCATTAGATGGACATTGGTAGAAAATGCATTTCTGTGTCAGGAGAGGTTCGTGGACTTGATTCCCGAGTGACTGGTGCAGAAGGTAGAACAACAAATACACAACAACAGATAAGTAACCTTAATTGTGAGGTGACTGTATTAGCAGGACTAACTTCCACATTTTACTGCTGTAGAACTAATTTCAGACTACCAAGGTGACCTCATTTGTGAGGTGACCTTATTAGCACGACTAACTTCTACACCTTACTGGTGCAAAAATAATTTGGTACTCTCCTATGGTGACCTTAATTGTGAGGTGACTGTATTAGTAGGACTAATTTCTACATTTTACCTGTACAGAAATAATTTCGGACTACCAGGGTGTCATTAATAGTCAGGTGACAGTTTTAGTAATACTAATTTCTACACTTTACTGGTACAGAAATAATGAGGGGCTGTACCAAGGTGACCTTAATTGTGAGGTGATTATATTAGCAGGACTAACTTTCTACACTTTACTGTTACATAAATAATTTGGGACACTCCTAAGGTGACCTTAATTATGAGGTGACTCTATTAGCAGCAGTATCCATCTACATTTTACTGGTGTAGAAATAATTTAAGACTACCAAGGTGACCATAATTGTGAGGTGACCTTATTAGCAGGACTAACTTCTACACGTTACTGCTACAGAAATAATTTCAGACTGTAGCAAGGTGACCTTCATTGCCTCACTGTATTAGCTAGAATAACTTCACTTTACTGGTACAAAAATCATTTGGGACTGTCCCAGGGTGACCTTCGTTAACTGTCCCAGGTGACCTAACTCTAACTTCTATGCTTTAGTGCTACAGACATATTTTGGGACTGTTCCAGGGTGACTTTAATTGTGAGGTGACTATATTAGCAGGACTAACTTCCACACTATACTGGTACAGAAATCATTTGGTACAGTCCTAGGATGACCTTAATTGTGAGGTGACTGTATTAGTAGGGCTAACATCTACACTTTTCTTGTACAGAAATCATTTGGTACTGTCTTTGGGTGAACTTAATTGTGAGGTAACTGTAT
>JAHLWY010003019.1:0-22500 GCA_020002185.1 Paraescarpia echinospica | reverse complement strand
TTTCACGTGTAAGAAAGCACACCTTACAATCACAGCAATATAGATGTTTTTTGATGGTTTGTTTTCATCTTTTGGGGATAATCGACAATTATAAACGATCCCAAATACAGAATATTATTCAATTCAAAGTTACGATACCATATTTCACGTGTAAGGCAGCATACCTTTACAACCACAGCAATATAGATGTTTTGTGACGGTTAGTTTTCATTTATATGGGATGACCAACGATTAAAAACGTTAAAAGCTGAATGTATACTATGAATCGATGGATTAGCTGTCTTACTCGTGAAATATTATGTTATCCCTTTCAATTTATTGTTAATCAGCAATTGACAACGTTTTTAATTGTTGATTACCCTTACAATAAAAATAACCATCAGAAAATGTCTCAATTTATGTAATTGTAAACTGTGCAGTCATACAACTGAAATGAACAATTAAAAACAATGTCAATTGCTGATTAACAATAAATTGAAAGGGATAACGTAATATTTCACGTGTATTGCTACATACGTTACAACCACAGCAAAATAGATGTTTTGTGACGGTTAGTTTTCATTTATATGGGATGAACAACGATTAAAAACGTTAAAAGCTGAATTAGTATGATTCGATGGATTAGCTGTACAGTCTTACTCGTGAAATATTATGTTAACCTTTCAATTTATTGTTAATGAGCAACTGACAAAGTTTTCAATTGTTGATTATCCATATAAATTTAAATAACCGTCAGAAAACGTCTAAATTTATGTTATTGTAAACTGTGCAGTCATACAAGTGAAATCAACAATTAGAAACGTTCTCAATTACTGATTAACAATAAATTTGAAGGGATAAGATAATATTTCACGTGTAAAACAGCACTACTTACAAACACAGCAATATAGATGTTTTCTGATGGTTAGTTTTTATCTTTTGGGTATAATCAACTATTAAAAACGATCCCAAATGCAGAATAGCAATCAATTGAAAGTAATGATACAATATTTCACGTGTAACAAAGCACACCTTAGAATCACAGCAATATAGATGTTTTTTGATGGTTTGTTTTCATCTTTTGGGGATAATCGACAATTATAAACGATCCCAAATACAGAATATTATTGAATTCAAAGTTATGATATAACATTTCACGTGTAAGGCAGCACACCTTTACAATGACAGCAATATAGATGTTTTGTGACGGTTAGTTTTCATTTATAGGGGATGACAAACGATTAAAAACGTTAAAAGCTGAATTACTATGATTCGATGGATTAGCTGTACAGTCTTACTCGTGAAATATTATGTTAACCTTTCAATTTATTGTTAATGAGCAACTGACAACGTTTTCAATTGTTGATTATCCCTATAAATTTAAATAACCGTCAGAAAACGTCTAAATTTATGTTATTGTAAACTGTGCAGTCATACAAGTGAAATCAACAATTAGAAACGTTCTCAATTACTGATTAACAATAAATTTGAAGGGATAAGATAATATTTCACGTGTAAAACAGCACTACTTACAAACACAGCAATATAGATGTTTTCTGATGTTTAGTTTTTATCTTTTGGGTATAATCAACTATTAAAAACGATCCCAAATGCAGAAAAGCAATCAATTGAAAGTAATGATACAATATTTCACGTGTAACAAAGCACACCTTAGAATCACAGCAATATAGATGTTTTTTGATGGTTTGTTTTCATCTTTTGGGGATAATCGACAATTATAAACGATCCCAAATACAGAATATTATTCAATTCAAAGTTACGATACCATATTTCACGTGTAAGGCAGCATACCTTTACAACCACAGCAATATAGATGTTTTGTGACGGTTAGTTTTCATTTATATGGGATGACCAACGATTAAAAACGTTAAAAGCTGAATGTATACTATGAATCGATGGAATAGCTGTCTTACTCGTGAAATATTATGTTATCCCTTTCAATTTATTGTTAATCAGCAATTGACAACGTTTTTAATTGTTGATTACCCTTACAATAAAAATAACCATCAGAAAATGTCTCAATTTATGTAATTGTAAACTGTGCAGTCATACAACTGAAATGAACAATTAAAAACAATGTCAATTGCTGATTAACAATAAATTGAAAGGGATAACATAATATTTCACGTGTATTGCTACATACGTTACAACCACAGCAATATAGATGTTTTGTGACGGTTAGTTTTCATTTATATGGGATGAACAACGATTAAAAACGTTAAAAACTGAATTAGTATGATTCGATGGATTAGCTGTACAGTCTTACTCGTGAAATATTATGTTAACCTTTCAATTTATTGTTAATGAGCAACTGACAAAGTTTTCAATTGTTGATTATCCATATAAATTTAAATAACCGTCAGAAAACGTCTAAATTTATGTTATTGTAAACTGTGCAGTCATACAAGTGAAATCAACAATTAGAAACGTTCTCAATTACTGATTAACAATAAATTTGAAGGGATAAGATAATATTTCACGTGTAAAACAGCACTACTTACAAACACAGCAATATAGATGTTTTCTGATGGTTAGTTTTTATGTTTTGGGTATAATCAACTATTAAAAACGATCCCAAATGCAGAATAGCAATGAATTGAAAGTAATGATACAATATTTCACGTGTAACAAAGCACACCTTAGAATCACAGCAATATAGATGTTTCTTGATGGTTTGTTTTCATCTTTTGGGGATAATCGACAATTATAAACGATCCCAAATACAGAATATTATTCAATTCAAAGTTATGATATAACATTTCACGTGTAAGGCAGCACACCTTTACAATGACAGCAATATAGATGTTTTGTGACGGTTAGTTTTCATTTATAGGGGATGACAAACGATTAAAAACGTTAAAAGCTGAATTACTATGATTCGATGGATTAGCTGTACAGTCTTACTCGTGAAATATTATGTTATCCCTTTCAATTTATTGTTAATCAGCAATTGACAACGTTTTTAATTGTTGATTACCCTTACAATAAAAATAACCGTCAGAAAACGTCTCACTTTATGTAATTGTAAACTGAAATGAACAATTAAAAACAATGTCAATTGCTGATTAACAATAAATTGAAAGGGATAAGATAATATTTCACGTGTATTGCTACATACGTTACAACCACAGCAATATAGATGTTTTCTGATGGATAGATTTCATCTGATGTGGATGACTAACAACTAAATACGTCAAATGCTGAATGACTATAATTGAAAGATTAGCTGTACAGTCTTACTCGTGAAATATTATGTTAATCTTTAAATAATTTATTGTTAATGAGCAACTAACAACGTTTTCAATTGTTGATTATTCCTATAAATTTTAATAACCGTCAAAAAACGTCTCAATTTGTTATTGTAAACTGTGCAGTGACACAAGTGAAATCAACAATTAAAAACGTTGTCAATTACTAATTAACAATAAATTTGAAGGGATAAGATAATATTTCACGTGTAAAACACCACAACTTACAAACGCAGCAATATAGATGTTTTCTGATAGTTAGTTTTCATCTGTTAAAAATTAATAAACTATTAAAAACGATCCCAAATGCAGAATAGCAATCAATTGAAAGTAATGATACAATATTTCACGTGTAACAAAGCACACCTTAGAATCACAGCAATATAGATTTTTTTGATGGTTTGTTTTCATCTTTTGGGGATAATCGACAATTATAAACGATCCCAAATACAGAATATTATTCAATTCAAAGTTACGATACCATATTTCACGTGTAAGGCAGCATACCTTTACAACCACAGCAATATAGATGTTTTGTGACGGTTAGTTTTCATTTATATGGGATGACCAACGATTAAAAACGTTAAAAGCTGAATTACTATGAATCGATGGATTAGCTGTACAGTCTTACTCCTGAAATATTATGTTATCCCTTTCAATTTATTGTTAATCAGCAATTGACGTTTTTAATTGTTGATTACCCATACAATAAAAATAACCGTCAGAAAACGTCTCATTTTATGTAATTATAAACTGTGCAGTCATACAACTGAAATGAACAATTAAAAACAATGTCAATTGCTGATTAACAATAAATTGAAAGGGATAACATAATATTTCACGTCTAAAACACCACAACTTACAAACACAGCAATATAGATGTTTTCTGATAGTTAGTTTTCAGCTGTTGGGGATGATCAACTATTAAAAACGAACCCAAATGCAGAATAGCAATCAATTGAAATTAATGATACAATATTTCACGTGTAAGAAAGCATACCTTACAATCACAGCAATATAGATGTTTTTTGATGGTTTGTTTTCATCTTTTGGGGATAATCGACAATTATAAACGATCCCAAATACAGAATATTATTCAATTCAAAGTTATGATATAACATTTCACGTGTAAGGCAGCATACCTTTACAACCACAGCAATATAGATGTTTTGTGACGGTTAGTTTTCATTTATATGGGATGACCAACGATTAAAAACGTTAAAAGCTGAATTACTATGATTCGATGGATTAGCTGTACATTTTTACTGATGAAATTTTATGTTATCCCTTTCAATTTATTGTTAATCAGCAATTTACGTTTTTAAATGATTGATTACACCTATAAATTAAAATAACCTTCAGAAAACGTCTCAATTTATGTAATTGTAAATTGTGCAGTCATACAAGTGTTAATCAACAATTAAAAACAATGTCAATTGCTCATTAACGATAAATTGAAAGGGATAACATAATATTTCACGTGTATTGCTACATACGTTACAACCACAGCAATATACACGTTTTCTGATGGCTAGTTTTCATCTGATGTGGATGACCAACAACTAAATACGTCAAATGCTGAATGACTATTAATTGAAAGATTAGCTGAACAGTCTTACTCGTGAAATTTTATGTTATCCCTTTCAAATTATTGTTAATGAGCAACTGACGTTTTCAATTGTTGATTATTCCTATAAATTTAAATAACCGTCAGAAAACGTCTAAATTTATGTTATTTTAAACTGTGCAGTGACACAAGTGAAATCAACAATTAAAAACGTTGTCAATTACTAATTAACAATAAATTTGAAGGGATAAGATAATATTTCACGTGTAAAACACCACAACTTACAAACACAGCAATATACATGTTTTCTGATAGTTAGTTTTCATCTGTTGGGGATGATCAACTATTAAAAACGATCCCAAATGCAGAATAGCAATCAATTGAAAGTAATGATACAATATTTCACGTGTAAGAAAGCACACCTTTACAATGACAGCAATATAGATGTTTTGTGACGGTTAGTTTTCATTTATATGGGATGATGACCAACGATTAAAAACGTTAAAAGCTGAATTACTATGATTCGATGGATTAGCTTTTTCTGATGGTTATTTTTATTGTAAGGGTAATCAACAATTAAAAACGTTGTCAATTGCTGATTAACAATAAATTGAAAGGGATAACATAATATTTCACGAGTAAGACAGCTAATCCATCGATTCATAGTAATTCAGCTTTTAACGTTTTTAATCGTTTGTCATCCCCTATAAATGAAAACTAACCGTCACAAAACATCTATATTGCTGTCATTGTAAAGGTGTGCTGCCTTACACGTGAAATGTTATATCATAACTTTGAATTGAATAATATTCTGTATTTGGGATCGTTTATAATTGTCGATTATCCCCAAAAGATGAAAACAAACCATCAAAAAACATCTATATTGCTGTGATTCTAAGGTGTGCTTTGTTACACGTGAAATATTGTATCATTACTTTCAATTGATTGTTATTCTGCATTTGGGATCGTTTTTAATAGTTGATTATACCCAAAAGATAAAAACTAACCATCAGAAAACATCTATATTGCTGTGGTTGTAACGTATGTAGCAATACACGTGAAATATTATGTTATCCCTTTCAATTTATTGTTAATCAGCAATTGACATTGTTTTTAATTGTTCATTTCAGTTGTATGACTGCACAGTTTACAATTACATAAATTGAGACATTTTCTGATGGTTATTTTTATTGTAAGGGTAATCAACAATTAAAAACGTTGTCAATTGCTGATTAACAATAAATTGAAAGGGATAACATAATATTTCACGAGTAAGACAGCTAATCCATCGATTCATAGTAATTCAGCTTTTAACGTTTTTAATCGTTTGTCATCCCCTATAAATGAAAACTAACCGTCACAAAACATCTATATTGCTGTCATTGTAAAGGTGTGCTGCCTTACACGTGAAATGTTATATCATAACTTTGAATTGAATAATATTCTGTATTTGGGATCGTTTATAATTGTCGATTATCCCCAAAAGATGAAAACAAACCATCAAAAAACATCTATATTGCTGTGATTCTAAGGTGTGCTTTGTTACACGTGAAATATTGTATCATTACTTTCAATTGATTGCTATTCTGCATTTGGGATCGTTTTTAATAGTTGATTATACCCAAAAGATAAAAACTAACCATCAGAAAACATCTATATTGTTGTGTTTGTAAGTAGTGCTGTTTTACACGTGAAATATTATCTTATCCCTTCAAATTTATTGTTAATCAGTAATTGAGAACGTTTCTAATTGTTGATTTCACTTGTATGACTGCACAGTTTACAATAACATAAATTTAGACGTTTTCTGACGGTTATTTAAATTTATAGGGATAATCAACAATTGAAAACGTTGTCAGTTGCTCATTAACAATAAATTGAAAGGTTAACATAATATTTCACGAGTAAGACTGTACAGCTAATCCATCGAATCATACTAATTCAGCTTTTAACGTTTTTAATCGTTGGTTATCCCATATAAATGAAAACTAACCGTCACAAAACATCTATATTGCTGTGGTTGTAACGTATGTAGCAATACACGTGAAATATTATGTTATCCCTTTCAATTTATTGTTAATCAGCAATTGACATTGTTTTTAATTGTTCATTTCAGTTGTATGACTGCACAGTTTACAATTACATAAATTGAGACATTTTCTGATGGTTATTTTTATTGTAAGGGTAATCAACAATTAAAAACGTTGTCAATTGCTGATTAACAATAAATTGAAAGGGATAACATAATATTTCACGAGTAAGACAGCTAATCCATCGATTCATAGTAATTCAGCTTTTAACGTTTTTAATCGTTTGTCATCCCCTATAAATGAAAACTAACCGTCACAAAACATCTATATTGCTGTCATTGTAAAGGTGTGCTGCCTTACACGTGAAATGTTATATCATAACTTTGAATTGAATAATATTCTGTATTTGGGATCGTTTATAATTGTCGATTATCCCCAAAAGATGAAAACAAACCATCAAAAAACATCTATATTGCTGGATTGTAAGGTGTGCTTTCTTACACGTGAAATATTGTATCATTACTTTCAATTGATTGCTATTCTGCATTTGGGATCGTTTTTAATAGTTGATTATCCCCAAAAGATGAAAACAAACCATCAAAAAACATCTATATTGCTGTGATTGTAAGGTGTGCTTTCTTACACGTTGTATCATTACTTTCAATTGATTGCTATTCTGCATTTGGGATCGTTTTTAATAGTTGATCATCCCCAACAGATGAAAACTAACTATCAGAAAACATCTATATTGCTGTGTTTGTAAGTTGTGGTGTTTTAGACGTGAGATATTATCTTATCCCTTCAAATTTATTGTTAATTAGTAATTGACAACGTTTTTAATTGTTGATTTCACTTGTATGACTGCACAGTTTACAATAACATAAATTTAGACGTTTTCTGACGGTTATTTAAATTTATAGGGATAATCAACAATTGAAAACGTTGTCAGTTACTCATTAACAATAAATTGAAAGGTTAACATAATATTTCATGAGTAAGACTGTACAGCTAATTCATAATAATTCAGCTTTTAACGTTTTTAATTGTTGGTCATTCAGTATTTGAAATATTTAATTGTTGGTCATCCACATCAGATGAAATCTAACCATCAGAAAACATCTATATTGCTGTGGTTGTAACGTATGTAGCAATACACGTGAAATATTATCTTATCCCTTTCAATTTATTGTTAATCAGCAATTGACATTGTTTTTAATTGTTCATTTCAGTTGTATGACTGCACAGTTTACAATTACATAAAGTGACGTTTTCTGACGGTTATTTTTATTGTAAGGGTAATCAACAATTAAAAACGTTGTCAATTGCTGATTAACAATAAATTGAAAGGGATAACATAATATTTCACGAGTAAGACAGCTAATCCATCGATTCATAGTAATTCAGCTTTTAACGTTTTTAATCGTTTGTCATCCCCTATAAATGAAAACTAACCGTCACAAAACATCTATATTGCTGTGATTCTAAGGTGTGCTTTGTTACACGTGAAATATTGTATCATTACTTTCAATTGATTGCTATTCTGCATTTGGGATCGTTTTTAATAGTTGATTATACCCAAAAGATAAAAACTAACCATCAGAAAACATCTATATTGCTGTCTTTGTAAGTAGTGCTGTTTTACACGTGAAATATTATCTTATCCCTTCAAATTTATTGTTAATCAGTAATTGAGAACGTTTCTAATTGTTGATTTCACTTGTATGACTGCACAGTTTACATTAACATAAATTTAGACGTTTTCTGACGGTTATTTAAATTTATAGGGATAATCAACAATTGAAAACGTTGTCAGTTGCTCATTAACAATAAATTGAAAGGTTAACATAATATTTCACGAGTAAGACTGTACAGCTAATCCATCGAATCATACTAATTCAGCTTTTAACGTTTTTAATCGTTGGTCATCCCATATAAATGAAAACTAACCGTCACAAAACATCTATATTGCTGTGGTTGTAACGTATGTAGCAATACACGTGAAATATTATGTTATCCCTTTCAATTTATTGTTAATCAGCAATTGACATTGTTTTTAATTGTTCATTTCAGTTGTATGACTGCACAGTTTACAATTACATAAATTGAGACATTTTCTGATGGTTATTTTTATTGTAAGGGTAATCAACAATTAAAAACGTTGTCAATTGCTGATTAACAATAAATTGAAAGGGATAACATATTTCACGAGTAAGACAGCTAATCCATCGATTCATAGTAATTCAGCTTTTAACGTTTTTAATCGTTTGTCATCCCCTATAAATGAAAACTAACCGTCACAAAACATCTACATTGCTGTCATTGTAAAGGTGTGCTGCCTTACACGTGAAATGTTATATCATAACTTTGAATTGAATAATATTCTGTATTTGGGATCGTTTATAATTGTCGATTATCCCCAAAAGATGAAAACAAACCATCAAAAAACATCTATATTGCTGTGATTCTAAGGTGTAAAGCACACGTGAAATATTGTATCATTACTTTCAATTGATTGTTATTCTGCATTTGGGATCGTTTTTAATAGTTGATTATACCCAAAAGATAAAAACTAACCATCAGAAAACATCTATATTGCTGTGTTTGTAAGTTGTGGTGTTTTAGACGTGAGATATTATCTTATCCCTTCAAATTTATTGTTAATTAGTAATTGACAACGTTTTTAATTGTTGATTTCACTTGTATGACTGCACAGTTTACAATAACATAAATTTAGACGTTTTCTGACGGTTATTTAAATTTATAGGGATAATCAACAATTGAAAACGTTGTCAGTTACTCATTAACAATAAATTGAAAGGTTAACATAATATTTCATGAGTAAGACTGTACAGCTAATTCATAATAATTCAGCTTTTAACGTTTTTAATTGTTGGTCATTCAGTATTTGACATATTTAATTGTTGGTCATCCACATCAGATGAAATCTAACCATCAGAAAACATCTATATTGCTGTGGTTGTAACGTATGTAGCAATACACGTGAAATATTATCTTATCCCTTTCAATTTATTGTTAATCAGCAATTGACATTGTTTTTAATTGTTCATTTCAGTTGTATGACTGCACAGTTTACAATTACATAAAGTGAGACGTTTTCTGACGGTTATTTTTATTGTAAGGGTAATCAACAATTAAAAACGTTGTCAATTGCTGATTAACAATAAATTGAAAGGGATAACATAATATTTCACGAGTAAGACAGCTAATCCATCGATTCATAGTAATTCAGCTTTTAACGTTTTTAATCGTTTGTCATCCCCTATAAATGAAAACTAACCGTCACAAAACATCTACATTGCTGTCATTGTAAAGGTGTGCTGCCTTACACGTGAAATGTTATATCATAACTTTGAATTGAATAATATTCTGTATTTGGGATCGTTTATAATTGTCGATTATCCCCAAAAGATGAAAACAAACCATCAAAAAACATCTATATTGCTGTGATTCTAAGGTGTAAAGCACACGTGAAATATTGTATCATTACTTTCAATTGATTGTTATTCTGCATTTGGGATCGTTTTTAATAGTTGATTATACCCAAAAGATAAAAACTAACCATCAGAAAACATCTATATTGCTGTGTTTGTAAGTTGTGGTGTTTTAGACGTGAGATATTATCTTATCCCTTCAAATTTATTGTTAATTAGTAATTGACAACGTTTTTAATTGTTGATTTCACTTGTATGACTGCACAGTTTACAATAACATAAATTTAGACGTTTTCTGACGGTTATTTAAATTTATAGGGATAATCAACAATTGAAAACGTTGTCAGTTACTCATTAACAATAAATTGAAAGGTTAACATAATATTTCATGAGTAAGACTGTACAGCTAATTCATAATAATTCAGCTTTTAACGTTTTTAATTGTTGGTCATTCAGTATTTGACATATTTAATTGTTGGTCATCCACATCAGATGAAATCTAACCATCAGAAAACATCTATATTGCTGTGGTTGTAACGTATGTAGCAATACACGTGAAATATTATCTTATCCCTTTCAATTTATTGTTAATCAGCAATTGACATTGTTTTTAATTGTTCATTAATTGTTCATGTTCATGCACAGTTTACAATTACATAAAGTGACGTTTTCTGACGGTTATTTTTATTGTAAGGGTAATCAACAATTAAAAACGTTGTCAATTGCTGATTAACAATAAATTGAAAGGGATAACATAATATTTCACGAGTAAGACAGCTAATCCATCGATTCATAGTAATTCAGTTTTTAACGTTTTTAATCGTTTGTCATCCCCTATAAATGAAAACTAACCGTCACAAAACATCTATATTGCTGTCATTGTAAAGGTGTGCTGCCTTACACGTGAAATGTTATATCATAACTTTGAATTGAATAATATTCTGTATTTGGGATCGTTTATAATTGTCGATTATCCCCAAAAGATGAAAACAAACCATCAAAAAACATCTATATTGCTGTGATTCTAAGGTGTGCTTTGTTACACGTGAAATATTGTATCATTACTTTCAATTGATTGCTATTCTGCATTTGGGATCGTTTTTAATAGTTGATTATACCCAAAACATAAAAACTAACCATCAGAAAACATCTATATTGCTGTGTTTGTAAGTAGTGCTGTTTTACACGTGAAATATTATCTTATCCCTTCAAATTTATTGTTAATCAGTAATTGAGAACGTTTCTAATTGTTGATTTCACTTGTATGACTGCACAGTTTACAATAACATAAATTTAGACGTTTTCTGACGGTTATTTAAATTTATAGGGATAATCAACAATTGAAAACTTTGTCAGTTGCTCATTAACAATAAATTGAAAGGTTAACATAATATTTCACGAGTAAGACTGTACAGCTAATCCATCGAATCATACTAATTCAGCTTTTAACGTTTTTAATCGTTGTTCATCCCATATAAATGAAAACTAACCGTCACAAAACATCTATATTGCTGTGGTTGTAACGTATGTAGCAATACACGTGAAATATTATCTTATCCCTTTCAATTTATTGTTAATCAGCAATTGACATTGTTTTTAATTGTTCATTTCAGTTTACAATTACATAAATTGAGACATTTTCTGATGGTTATTTTTATTGTAAGGGTAATCAACAATTAAAAACGTTGTCAATTGCTGATTAACAATAAATTGAAAGGGATAACATAATATTTCACGAGTAAGACAGCTAATCCATCGATTCATAGTATACATTCAGCTTTTAACGTTTTTAATCGTTGGTCATCCCATATAAATGAAAACTAACCGTCACAAAACATCTATATTGCTGTGGTTGTAAAGGTATGCTGCCTTACACGTGAAATATGGTATCGTAACTTTGAATTGAATAATATTCTGTATTTGGGATCGTTTATAATTGTCGATTATCCCCAAAAGATGAAAACAAACCATCAAAAAACATCTATATTGCTGTGATTCTAAGGTGTGCTTTGTTACAGGTGAAATATTGTATCATTACTTTCAATTGATTGCTATTCTGCATTTGGGATCGTTTTTAATAGTTGATCATCCCCAACAGATGAAAACTAACCATCAGAAAACATCTATATTGCTGTTTGTAAGTTGTGGTGTTTTACACGTGAAATATTATCTTATCCCTTCAAATTTATTGTTAATCAGTAATTGAGAACGTTTCTAATTGTTGATTTCACTTGTATGACTGCACAGTTTACAATAACATAAATTTAGACGTTTTCTGACGGTTATTTAAATTTATAGGGATAATCAACAATTGAAAACGTTGTCAGTTGCTCATTAACAATAAATTGAAAGGGATAACTTAATATTTCACGAGTAAGACTGTACAGCTAATCCATCGAATCATAGTAATTCAGCTTTTAATGTTTTTAATCGTTGGTCATCCCATATAAATGAAAACTAACCGTCACAAAACATCTATATTGCTGTGATTGTAAAGGTATGCTGTCTTGTACGTGAAATGTTATATCATAACTTTGAATTGAATAATATTCTGCATTTGGGATCGTTTATAATTGTTGATTATCCCCAAAAGATGAAAACTAACCGTCACAAAACATCTATATTGCTGTGATTGTAAGGTGTGCTTTCTTACACGTGAAATATTGTATCATTACTTTCAATTGATTGCTATTCTGCATTTGGAATCGTTTTTAATAGTTGATCATCCCCAACAGATGAAAACTAACCATCAGAAAACATCTATATTGCTGTTTGTAAGTTGTGGTGTTTTACACGTGAAATATTATCTTATCCCTTCAAATTTATTTGTTAATCAGTAATTGAGAACGTTTCTAATTATTGATTTCACTTGTATGACTGCACAGTTTACAATAACATAAATTTAGACGTTTTCTGACGGTTATTTAAATTTATAGGGATAATCAACAATTGAAAACGTTGTCAGTTGCTCATTAACAATAAATTGAAAGGGATAACTTAATATTTCACGAGTAAGACTGTACGCTAATCCATCGAATCATAGTAATTCAGCTTTTAATGTTTTTAATCGTTGGTCATCCCATATAAATGAAAACTAACCGTCACAAAACATCTATATTGCTGTGATTGTAAAGGTATGCTGTCTTGTACGTGAAATGTTATATCATAACTTTGAATTGAATAATATTCTGCATTTGGGATCGTTTATAATTGTTGATTATCCCCAAAAGATGAAAACAAACCATCAAAAAACACCTATATTGCTGTGATTGTAAGGTGTGCTTTCTTACACGTGAAATATTGTATCATTACTATCAATTGATTGCTATTCTGCATTTGGAATCGTTTTTAATAGTTGATCATCCCCAAAAGATGAAAACTAACCATCAGAAAACATCTATATTGCTGTTTGTAAGTTGTGGTGTTTTACACGTGAAATATTATCTTATCCCTTCAAATTTATTTGTTAATCAGTAATTGAGAACGTTTCTAATTATTGATTTCACTTGTATGACTGCACAGTTTACAATAACATAAATTTAGACGTTTTCTGACTGTTATTTAAATTTATAGGGATAGTCAACAATTGAAAACGTTGTCAGTTGCTCATTAACAATAAATTGAAAGGTTAACATAATATTTCACGAGTAAGACTGTACAGCTAATCTTTCAATTAATAGTCATTCAGCATTTGACGTATTTAGTTGTTGGTCATCCACATCAGATGAAATCTAACCATCAGAAAACATCTATATTGCTGTGGTTGTAACGTATGTAGCAATACACGTGAAATATTATCTTATCCCTTTCAATTTATTGTTAATCAGCAATTGACATTGTTTTTAATTGTTCATTTCAGTTGTATGACTGCACAGTTTACAATTACATAAAGTGAGACGTTTTCTGACGGTTATTTTTATTGTAAGGGTAATCAACAATTAAAAACGTTGTCAATTGCTGATTAACAATAAATTGAAAGGGATAACATAATATTTCACGAGTAAGACTGTACAGCTAATCCATCGAATCATAGTAATTCAGCTTTTAACGTTTTTAATCGTTGGTTATCCCATATAAATGAAAACTAACCGTCACAAAACATCTATATTGCTGTGATTGTAAAGGTATGTTGCCTTACACGTGAAATGTTATATCATAACTTTGAATTGAATAATATTCTGCATTTGGGATCGTTTATAATTGTTGATTATCCCCAAAAGATGAAAACAAACCATCAAAAAATATCTATATTGCTGTGATTGTAAGGTGTGCTTTCTTACACGTGAAATATTGTATCATTAATTTCAATTGATTGCTATTCTGCATTTGGGATCGTTTATAATTGTTGATTATCCCCAAAAGATGAAAACTAACCATCAGAAAACATCTATATTGCTGTGTTTGTAAGTAGTGCTGTTTTACACGTGAAATATTATCTTATCCCTTCAAATTTATTGTTAATCAGTAATTGAGAACGTTTCTAATTGTTGATTTCACTTGTATGACTGCACAGTTTACAATAACATAAATTTAGACGTTTTCTGACGGTTATTTAAATTTATAGGGATAATCAACAATTGAAAACGTTGTCAGTTTCTCATTAACAATAAATTGAAAGGTTAACATAATATTTCATGAGTAAGACTGTAAAGCTAATCTTTCAATTCATAATAATTCAGCTTTTAACGTTTTTAATTGTTGGTCATTCAGTATTTGACATATTTAATTGTTGGTCATCCACTATCAATGAAAACTAACCGTCACAAAACATCTACATTGCTGTGATTGTAAGGTGTGCTATCTTACACGAGAAATATTATGTTATCCATTCAAATTTATTGTTATTCAGCAATTGACAACGTTTTTAATTGTTGATTTCACTTGTGTCACTGCACAGTTTACAATAACATAAATTTAGACGTTTTCTGACGGTTATTTTTATTTATAAGGGTAAACAACAATTAAAAACGTTCTCAATTGCTGATTAACAATAAATTGAAAGGGATAACAATATTTCAAGCGTAAGACTGTACAGCTAATCTTTCAATTCATAATAATTCAGCTTTTAACGTTTTTAATTGTTGGTCATTCAGTATTTGACATATTTAATTGTTGGTCATCCACAATCAATGAAAACTAACCGTCACAAAACATCTATATTGCTGTGATTGTAAGGTGTGCTTTCTTACACGTGAAATATTGTATTATTACTTTCAATTGATTGCTATTCTGCATTTGGAATCGTTTTTAATAGTTGATCATCCCCAACAGATGAAAACTAACCATCAGAAAACATCTATATTGCTGTTTGTAAGTTGTGGTGTTTTACACGTGAAATATTATCTTATCCCTTCAAATTTATTGTTAATCAGTAATTGAGAACGTTTCTAATTGTTGATTTCACTTGTATGACTGCACAGTTTACAATAACATAAATTTAGACGTTTTCTGACGGTTATTTAAATTTATAGGGATAATCAACAATTGAAAACGTTGTCAGTTGCTCATTAACAATAAATTGAAAGGGATAACTTAATATTTCACGAGTAAGACTGTACAGCTAATCCATCGAATCATAGTAATTCAGCTTTTAATGTTTTTAATCGTTGGTCATCCCATATAAATGAAAACTAACCGTCACAAAACATCTATATTGCTGTGATTGTAAAGGTATGCTGTCTTGTACGTGAAATGTTATATCATAACTTTGAATTGAATAATATTCTGCATTTGGGATCGTTTATAATTGTTGATTATCCCCAAAAGATGAAAACAAACCATCAAAAAACACCTATATTGCTGTGATTGTAAGGTGTGCTTTCTTACACGTGAAATATTGTATCATTACTTTCAATTGATTGCTATTCTGCATTTGGAATCGTTTTTAATAGTTGATCATCCCCAACAGATGAAAACTAACCATCAGAAAACATCTATATTGCTGTTTGTAAGTTGTGGTGTTTTACACGTGAAATATTATCTTATCCCTTCAAATTTATTTGTTAATCAGTAATTGAGAACGTTTCTAATTATTGATTTCACTTGTATGACTGCACAGTTTACAATAACATAAATTTAGACGTTTTCTGACGGTTATTTTTATTTATAAGGGTAAACAACAATTAAAAACGTTCTCAATTGCTGATTAACAATAAATTGAAAGGGATAACATAATATTTCACGAGTAAGACTGTACAGCTAATCTTTCAATTCATAATAATTCAGCTTTTAACGTTTTTAATTGTTGGTCATTCAGTATTTGACATTTAATTGTTGTTCATCCACTATCAATGAAAACTAACCGTCACAAAACATCTATATTGCTGTGATTGTAAGGTGTGCTTTCTTACACGTGAAATATTGTATCATTACTTTCAATTGATTGCTATTCTGCATTTGGAATCGTTTTTAATAGTTGATCATCCCCAACAGATGAAAACTAACCATCAGAAAACATCTATATTGCTGTGTTGTAAGTTGTGGTGTTTTACACGTGAAATATTATCTTATCCCTTCAAATTTATTGTTAATCAGTAATTGAGAACGTTTCTAATTGTTGATTTCACTTGTATGACTGCACAGTTTACAATAACATAAATTTAGACGTTTTCTGACGGTTATTTAAATTTATAGGGATAATCAACAATTGAAAACGTTGTCAGTTGCTCATTAACAATAAATTGAAAGGGATAACTTAATATTTCACGAGTAAGACTGTACAGCTAATCCATCGAATCATAGTAATTCAGCTTTTAATGTTTTTAATCGTTGGTCATCCCATATAAATGAAAACTAACCGTCACAAAACATCTATATTGCTGTGATTGTAAAGGTATGCTGTCTTGTACGTGAAATGTTATATCATAACTTTGAATTGAATAATATTCTGCATTTGGGATCGTTTATAATTGTTGATTATCCCCAAAAGATTAAAACAAACCATCAAAAAACACCTATATTGCTGTGATTGTAAGGTGTGCTTTCTTACACGTGAAATATTGTATCATTACTTTCAATTGATTGCTATTCTGCATTTGGAATCGTTTTTAATAGTTGATCATCCCCAAAAGATGAAAACTAACCATCAGAAAACATCTATATTGCTGTTTGTAAGTTGTGGTGTTTTACACGTGAAATATTATCTTATCCCTTCAAATTTATTTGTTAATCAGTAATTGAGAACGTTTCTAATTATTGATTTCACTTGTATGACTGCACAGTTTACAATAACATAAATTTAGACGTTTTCTGACTGTTATTTAAATTTATAGGGATAGTCAACAATTGAAAACGTTGTCAGTTGCTCATTAACAATAAATTGAAAGGTTAACATAATATTTCACGAGTAAGACTGTACAGCTAATCTTTCAATTATAGTCATTCAGCATTTGACGTATTTAGTTGTTGGTCATCCACATCAGATGAAATCTAACCATCAGAAAACATCTATATTGCTGTGGTTGTAACGTATGTAGCAATACACGTGAAATATTATCTTATCCCTTTCAATTTATTGTTAATCAGCAATTGACATTGTTTTTAATTGTTCATTTCAGTTGTATGACTGCACAGTTTACAATTACATAAAGTGAGACGTTTTCTGACGGTTATTTTTATTGTAAGGGTAATCAACAATTAAAAACGTTGTCAATTGCTGATTAACAATAAATTGAAAGGGATAACATAATATTTCACGAGTAAGACTGTACAGCTAATCCATCGAATCATAGTAATTCAGCTTTTAACGTTTTTAATCGTTGGTTATCCCATATAAATGAAAACTAACCGTCACAAAACATCTATATTGCTGTGATTGTAAAGGTATGTTGCCTTACACGTGAAATGTTATATCATAACTTTGAATTGAATAATATTCTGCATTTGGTATCGTTTATAATTGTTGATTATCCCCAAAAGATGAAAACAAACCATCAAAAAATATCTATATTGCTGTGATTGTAAGGTGTGCTTTCTTACACGTGAAATATTGTATCATTAATTTCAATTGATTGCTATTCTGCATTTGGGATCGTTTATAATTGTTGATTATCCCCAAAAGATGAAAACTAACCATCAGAAAACATCTATATTGCTGTGTTTGTAAGTTGTGGTGTTTTACACGTGAAATATTATCTTATCCCTTCAAATTTATTGTTAATCAGTAATTGAGAACGTTTCTAATTGTTGATTTCACTTGTATGACTGCACAGTTTACAATAACATAAATTTAGACGTTTTCTGACGGTTATTTAAATTTATAGGGATAATCAACAATTGAAAACGTTGTCAGTTTCTCATTAACAATAAATTGAAAGGTTAACATAATATTTCATGAGTAAGACTGTAAAGCTAATCTTTCAATTCATAATAATTCAGCTTTTAACGTTTTTAATTGTTGGTCATTCAGTATTTGACATATTTAATTGTTGGTCATCCACTATCAATGAAAACTAACCGTCACAAAACATCTACATTGCTGTGATTGTAAGGTGTGCTATCTTACACGAGAAATATTATGTTATCCATTCAAATTTATTGTTATTCAGCAATTGACAACGTTTTTAATTGTTGATTTCACTTGTGTCACTGCACAGTTTACAATAACATAAATTGAGACGTTTTTTGACGGTTATTTTTATTTATAAGGGTAAACAACAATTAAAAACGTTCTCAATTGCTGATTAACAATAAATTGAAAGGGATAACATAATATTTCACGAGTAAGACTGTACAGCTAATCCATCGAATCATAGTAATTCAGCTTTTAACGTTTTTAATCGTTGGTTATCCCATATAAATGAAAACTAACCGTCACAAAACATCTATATTGCTGTGATTGTAAAGGTGTGCTGCCTTATACGTGAAATATTATATCATAACTTTGAATTGAATAATATTCTGTATTTGGGATCGTTTATAATTGTCGATTATCCCCAAAAGATGAAAACAAACCATCAAAAAACATCTATATTGCTGTGATTGTAAGGTGTGCTTTCTTTCACGTGAAATATTGTATCATTACTTTCAATTGATTGCTATTCTGCATTCGGAATCGTTTTTAATAGTTGATCATCCCCAACAGATGAAAACTATCCGTCACAAAACATCTATATTGCTGTGATTGTAAATGTATGTTGCCTTACACGTGAAATGTTATATCATAACTTTGAATTGAATAATATTCTGCATTTGGGATCGTTTATAATTGTTGATTATCCCCAAAAGATGAAAACAAACCATCAAAAAATATCTATATTGCTGTGATTGTAAGGTGTGCTTTCTTACACGTGAAATATTGTATCATTACTTTCAATTGATTGCTATTCTGCATTTGGAATCGTTTTTAATAGTTGATCATCCCCAACAGATGAAAACTAACCGTCACAAAACTTCTATATTGCTGTGATTGTAAAGGTATGTTGCCTTACACGTGAAATGTTATATCATAACTTTGAATTGAATAATATTCTGCATTTGGGATCGTTTATAATTGTTGATTATCCCCAAAAGATGAAAACAAACCATCAAAAAATATCTATATTGCTGTGATTGTAAGGTGTGCTTTCTTACACGTGAAATATTGTATCATTACTTTCAATTGATTGCTATTCTGCATTTGGGATCGTTTATAATTGTTGATTATCCCCAAAAGATGAAAACTAACCATCAGAAAACATCTATATTGCTGTGTTTGTAAGTTGTGCTGTTTTACACGTGAAATATTATCTTATCCCTTCAAATTTATTGTTAATCAGTAATTGAGAACGTTTCTAATTGTTGATTTCACTTGTATGACTGCACAGTTTACAATAACATAAATTTAGACGTTTTCTGACGGTTATTTAAATTTATAGGGATAATCAACAATTGAAAACGTTGTCAGTTGCTGATTAACAATAAATTGAAAGGTTAACATAATATTTCATGAGTAAGACTGTACAGCTAATCCATCGAATCATAGTAATTCAGCTTTTAACGTTTTTAATCGTTGGTTATCCCATATAAATGAAAACTAACCGTCACAAAACATCTATATTGCTGTGATTGTAAAGGTGTGCTGCCTTACACGTGAAATATTATATCATAACTTTGAATTGAATAATATTCTGCATTTGGGATCGTTTATAATTGTTGATTATCCCCAAAAGATTAAAACAAACCATCAAAAAACATCTATATTGCTGTGTTTGTAAGTCGTGCTGTTTTACACGTGAAATATTATCTTATCCCTTCAAATTTATTGTTAATTAGTAATTGACAACGTTTTTAATTGTTGATTTCACTTGTGTCACTGCACAGTTTACAATAACATAAATTTAGACGTTTTCTGACGGTTATTTAAATTTATAGGGATAATCAACAATTGAAAACGTTGTCAGTTGCTCATTAACAATAAATTGAAAGGTTAACATAAAATTTCACGAGTAAGACCGTACAGCTAATCTTTCAATTTATAGTCATTCAACATTTGACGTATTTAGTTGTTGGTCATCCACATCAAATGAAATCTAACCATCAGAAAACATCTATATTGCTGTGGTTGTAACGTATGCAGCAATACACGTGAAATATTATCTTATCCCTTTCAATTTATCGTTAATGAGCAATTGACAGTGTTTTTAATTGTTGATTAACACTTGTATGACTGCACAATTTACAATTACATAAATTGAGACGTTTTCTGAAGGTTATTTTAATTTATAGGTGTAATCAATCATTTAAAAACGTAAATTGCTGATTAACAATAAATTGAAAGGGATAACATAAAATTTCATTAGTACGACTGTATAGCTAATCTTTCAATTTATAGTTATTCAGCATTTGACGTATTTAATTGTTGATCATCCCCTATAAATAAAAACTAACCGTCACAAAACATCTATATTGCTGTGATTATAAGGTGTGCTGTCTTACACGAGAAATATTATTTTATCCATTCAAATTTATTGTTATTCAGCAATTGACAACGTTTTTAATTGTTGATTTCACTTGTGTCACTGCACAGTTTACAATAACATAAATTGAGACGTTTTTTGACGGTTATTTTTATTTATAAGGGTAAACAACAATTAAAAACGTACTCAATTGCTGAATAACAATAAATTGAAAGGGATAACTTAATATTTCACGAGAAAGAATGTACAGATAATCTTTCAATTGATAGTCATTCAGCATTTGACGTATTTAGTTGTTGGTCATCCACTATAAATGAAAACTAACCGTCACAAAACATCTACATTGCTGTGATTGTAAAGGTGTGCTGCCTTACACGTGAAATATTATTATGTTATCCCTTTCAATTTATTGTTAATCAGCAACTGACAACGTTTTTAATTGTTGATTTCACTTGTACAGTTTACAATAACATAAATTTATACGTTTTCTGACGGTTATTTAAATTTATAGGGATAATCAACAATTGAAAACGTTGTCAGTTGCTCATTAACAATAAATTGAAAGGTTAACATAATATTTCACGAGTAAGACTGTACAGCTAATCTTTCAATTAATAGTCATTCAGTATTTAGTTGTTGGTCATCCACATCAGATGAAATCTAACCATCAGAAAACATCTATATTGCTGTGTTTGTAAGTTGTGGTGTTTTACACGTGAAATATTATCTTATCCCTTCAAATTTATTGTTAATCAGTAATTGAGAACGTTTCTAATTGTTGATTTCACTTGTATGACTGCACAGTTTACAATAACATAAATTTAGACGTTTTCTGACGGTTATTTAAATTTATAGGGATAATCAACATTTGAAAACGTTGTCAGTTGCTCATTAACAATAAATTGAAAGGTTAACATAATATTTCATGAGTAAGACTGTACAGCTAATCTTTCAATTCATAATAATTCAGCTTTTAACGTTTTTAATCATTGGTCATCCCCTATAAATGAAAACTAACCGTCACAAAACATCTATATTGCTGTGATTGTAAGGTGTGCTTTCTTACACGTGAAATATTGTATCATTACTTTCAATTGATTGCTATTCTGCACTAAAGTGTAGAAGTTAGTCCTGTTAATACAATCACCTCATAATTAAGGTCATCTTGCTACAATCACTCATTATTTCTTTACAAGTAAAGTGTAGAAGTTAGTGCTGCTAATACAGTCACCTCACAATTAATTTCACCCAAAGACAGTACCAAATGATTTCTGTACAAGAAAAGTGTAGATGTTATTCCTGCTAATA
>JAHLWY010002924.1:0-10001 GCA_020002185.1 Paraescarpia echinospica | reverse complement strand
CTCATTCCCATTTGATGTTTTATGTTGTCTAATGCAGTAGTACATTCAGTATTCTCGAAACAAACGTGTCCCATCACAAAGTGATCGAAAAAAGTTCAAGCATATCACACAAAAACGGTGTTTTCAAGTGCACTCTTTGCGCGGACGGATCAGTAATGTGGTCTTACCCCAAATTGATGACCTGCATGTTACAAATCTTCACGAAGGTTAGACTGATATCAACCTACACATATAACTAGATTAACCGCTAAGGGGAATGTATGTTACCCTTTCATCTCCGTCACGTAAGTTACAAGAAAATAGTACGTAAGTTATAGGTGTGAAAACTCATTCCCATTTGATGTTTTATCTTGTCTAATGCAGTAGTACATCCAGTATTCTCGAAACAAACGTGTCCCATCACAGAGTGATATAAAAAAATTCACGCATATCACACCAAAACGGTATTTTTAAGTTCACTCTTTGCGCGGACGGATCAGTAATGTGGTCTTACCAGAAATTGATGTCCTGCATGTTACAAATCTTCACGAAGGTTAGACTGATATCAAGCTACACATATAACTAGATTAACCGCAAATGGGAATGTATGTTACCCTTTCATCCCCGTCACGTAAGTTACAAGAAAATAGTACGTAAGTTATAGGTGTGAAAACTCATTCCCATTTGATGTTTTATCATCTAATGGAGTAGTACATTCAGTATTCTCAAGAAACAAATGTCCCCATATCTAAGTGATTGAAAAATGACCAGTGCATATCACTCCAAAACGATATTTTCAAGTGCACTCTTTGCGCGAACGGGTCCGTAATGTGGTCTTACCCCAAATTGATGTCCTGCATGTACAAATCTTCACGAGGGCTAAACTGATATCAAACTACACATATAACTAAGATTAACCTCGCAGAATGTATGGTATCCTTTCATCCTCCGTCACGTAAGTTAGAAGAAAATAGTACGTAAGTTATGGGGAGTGGGAAACTCATTTCCTGTTTTGATGTTTTACCTTGTATCTAATGCAGTAGTACATTCAGTATTCTCGAAACAAACATGTCCCATGTCAAAGTGATCGAAAAAAATTCACGCATATCACTCCAAAACGTTTTTTTCAAGTGCACTCTTTTGCGCGGACGGATCCGTAATGTGGTCTTACCCCAAATTGATGTCCTGCATGTTACAAATCTTCACGAAGGCTAGACTGATATCAAGCTACACATATAACTAGATAAACCTCATAGGGGAATGTATGGTACCCTTTCATCTCCATCACGTAAGTTACAAGAAAATAGTACGTAAGTTATAGGAGTGGAAACTCATTCCTGTTTGATGTTTTATCTTGTCTAATGCAGTAGTACATTCAGTATTCTCGAAACAAATATGTCCCATGTCAAAGTGATCGAAAAAAATTCACGCATATCACTGCAAAACGGTATTTTCAAGTGCACTCTTTGCGCGGACGGATCCAACAATGTGGTCTTACACCCCAAATTGATGACCTGCATGTTACAAATCTTCACGAAGGCTACACTGATATCAAGCTACACATATCAATAGATTAACCTCATAGGGGAATGTATGGTACCCTTTTATCTCCGTCACGTAAGTTACAAGAAAATAGTACATAAGTTATGGGAGTGGAAACTAATTCTTGTTTGATGTTTTATTTTGTCTAATGCAGTAGTACATTCAGTATTCTCGAAACAATCATGTCCCATGTCAAAGTGATCGAAGAAAATTCACGCATATCACTCCAAAATTGTATTTTCAAGGGCACTCTTTGCGCGGACGGATCCGTAATGTGGTCTTACCCGAAATTGATGTCCTGCATATTACAAATCTTCACGAAGGCTAGACTGATATCAAGCTACACATATAACTAGAATAACATCAAAGGGGAATGTATGGTACCCTTTCATCTCCGTCACGTAAGTTACAAGAAAATAGTAAGTAAGTTATGGGAGTGGAAACTCATTCCTGTTTGATGTTTTATCTTGTCTAATGGAGTAGTACATTCAGTATTCTCGAAACAAACATGTCCCATGTCTAAGTGATTGAAAAATATTGATGCATATCACTCCAAAACGATATTTTCAAGTGCACTCTTTGCGCGAACGGGTCCGTAATGTGGTCTTACTGGGAATTGATGTCCTGCATGTTGCCAAGTCTTCACATTACACTGATATCAAGCTACACATATCAATAGATTAACCTCATAGGGGAATGTATGAGTACCCTTTCATCTCCGTCACGTAAAGTTACAGAAATAGTACGTAAGTTATGGGGGTGGAAACTCATTCCTGTTTGATGTTTTATCTTGTCTAATGGAGTGAGTACATTCAGTATTCTCGAAACAAACATGTCCCATGTCTAAGTGATTGAAAAAATTGATGCATATCACTCCAAAACGATATTTTCAAGTGCACTCTTTGCGCGAACGGGTCCGTAATGTGGTCTTACCCCAAATTGATGTCCTTCATGTTACAAATCTTCACGAAGGCTAAACTGATATCAAGCTACACATATAACTAGATTAACCTCATAGGGGAATGTATGGTATCCTTTCATCTCCGTCACGTAAGTTAGAAGAAAATAGTACGTAAGTTATGGGAGTGGAAACTCATTCCTGTTTGATGTTTTACCTTGTGTAATGCAGTAGTACATTCAGTATTCTCGAAACAAACATGTCCCATATCAAAGTGATCTAAAACAATTCCCGCATATCACTCCAAAACGGTATTTTCAAGTCCACTCTTTGAGCAGACGGATCCGTAATGTGGTCTTACCCCAAATTGATGTCCTGCATTTTACAAACCTTCACGAAGGCTAGACTGATATTAAGCTACACATATAACTAGAATAACCTCAAAGGGGAATGTATGGTACCCTTTCATCTCCGTCACGTAAGTTACAAGAAAATAGTACGTAAGTTATGGGAGTGGAAACTCATTCTTGTTTGATGTTTTATCTTGTCTAATGCAGTAGTACATTCAGTATTCTCGAAACAAACATGTCCCATGTCAAAGTGATCGAAGAAAATTCACGCATATCACTCCAAAATGGTATTTTCAAGGGCACTCTTTGCGCGGACGGATCCGTAATGTGGTCTTACCCCAAATTGATGTCCTGCATATTACAAATCTTCACGAAGGCTAGACTGATATCAAGCTACACATATAACTAGAATAACCTCAAAGGGGAATGTATGGTACCCTTTCATCTCCGTCACGTAAGTTACAAGAAAATAGTAAGTAAGTTATGGGAGTGGAAACTCATTCCTGTTTGATGTTTTATCTTGTCTAATGGAGTAGTACATTCAGTATTCTCGAAACAAACATGTCCCATGTCTAAGTGATTGAAAAAAATTGATGCATATCACTCCAAAACGATATTTTCAAGTGCACTCTTTGCGCGAACGGGTCCGTAATGTGGTCTTACCCCAAATTGATGTCCTGCATGTTACAAATCTTCACGAAGGCTAGACTGATATCAAGCTACACATATAACTAGATTAACCTCATAGGGGAATGTATGGTACCCTTTCATCTCCGTCACGTAAGTTACAAGAAAATAGTACGTAAGTTATGGGAGTGGAAACTCATTCCTGTTTGATGTTTTATCTTGTCTAATGCAGTAGTACATTCAGTATTCTCGAAACAAATATGTCCCATGTCAAAGTGATCGAAAAAAATTCACGCATATCACTGCAAAACGGTATTTTCAAGTGCACTCTTTGCGCGGACGGATCCGTAATGTGGTCTTACCCCAAATTGATGTCCTGCATGTTACAAATCTTCACGAAGGCTACACTGATATCAAGCTACACATATCAATAGATTAACCTCATAGGGGAATGTATGGTACCCTTTCATCTCCGTCACGTAAGTTACAAGAAAATAGTACGTAAGTTATGGGAGTGGAAACTCATTCCTGTTTGATGTTTTATCTTGTCTAATGCAGTAGTACATTCAGTATTCTCGAAACAAACATGTCCCATGTCAAAGTGATCGAAAAAATTCACGCATATCACTCCAAAACGGTTTTTTCAAGTGCACTCTTTTGCGCGGACGGATCCGTAATGTGGTCTTACCCGAAATTGATGTCCTGCATATTACAAATCTTCACGAAGGCTAGACTGATATCAAGCTAAACATATAACTAGAATAACATCAAAGGGGAATGTATGGTACCCTTTCATCTCCGTCACGTAAGTTACAAGAAAATAGTAAGTAAGTTATGGGAGTGGAAACTCATTCCTGTTTGATGTTTTATCTTGTCTAATGGAGTAGTACATTCAGTATTCTCGAAACAAACATGTCCCATATCTAAGTGATTGAAAAATATTGATGCATATCACTCCAAAACGATATTTTCAAGTGCACTCTTTGCGCGAACGGGTCCGTAATGTGGTCTTACCCCAAATTGATGTCCTGCATGTTACAAATCTTCACGAAGGCTAAACTGATATCAAACTACACATATAACTAGATTAACCTCATAGGGGAATGTATGGTATCCTTTCATCTCCGTCACGTAAGTTAGAAGAAAATAGTACGTAAGTTATGGGAGTGGAAACTCATTCCTGTTTGATGTTTTACCTTGTCTAATGCAGTAGTACATTCAGTATTCTCGAAACAAATATGTCCCATGTCAAAGTGATCGAAAAAAATTCACGGATATCACTGCAAAACGGTATTTTCAAGTGCATTCTTTGCGCGGACGGATCCGTAATGTGGTCTTACCCCAAATTGATGTCCTGCATGTTACAAATCTTCACGAAGGCTACACTGATATCAAGCTACACATATCAATAGATTAACCTCATAGGGGAATGTATGGTACCCTTTCATCTCCGTCACGTAAGTTACAAGAAAATAGTAAGTAAGTTATGGGAGTGGAAACTCATTCCTGTTTGATGTTTTATCTTGTCTAATGGAGTAGTACATTCAGTATTCTCGAAACAAACATGTCCCATGTCTAAGTGATTGAAAAAAATTGATGCATATCACTCCAAAACGATATTTTCAAGTGCACTCTTTGCGCGAACGGGTCCGTAATGTGGTCTTACCCCAAATTGATGTCCTGCATGTTACAAATCTTCACGAAGGCTAAACTGATATCAAGCTACACATATAACTAGATTAACCTCATAGGGGAATGTATGGTATCCTTTCATCTCCGTCACGTAAGTTAGAAGAAAATAGTACGTAAGTTATGGGAGTGGAAACTCATTCCTGTTTGATGTTTTACCTTGTCTAATGCAGTAGTACATTCAGTATTCTCGAAACAAACATGTCCCATATCAAAGTGATCTAAAACAATTCCCGCATATCACTCCAAAACGGTATTTTCAAGTCCACTCTTTGAGCAGACGGATCCGTAATGTGGTCTTACCCCAAATTGATGTCCTGCATTTTACAAACCTTCACGAAGGCTAGACTGATATTAAGCTACACATATAACTAGAATAACCTCAAAGGGGAATGTATGGTACCCTTTCATCTCCGTCACGTAAGTTACAAGAAAATAGTACGTAAGTTATGGGAGTGGAAACTCATTCTTGTTTGATGTTTTATCTTGTCTAATGCAGTAGTACATTCAGTATTCTCGAAACAAACATGTCCCATGTCAAAGTGATCGAAGAAAATTCACGCATATCACTCCAAAATGGTATTTTCAAGGGCACTCTTTGCGCGGACGGATCCGTAATGTGGTCTTACCCGAAATTGATGTCCTGCATATTACAAATCTTCACGAAGGCTAGACTGATATCAAGCTACACATATAACTAGAATAACATCAAAGGGGAATGTATGGTACCCTTTCATCTCCGTCACGTAAGTTACAAGAAAATAGTAAGTAAGTTATGGGAGTGGAAACTCATTCCTGTTTGATGTTTTATCTTGTCTAATGGAGTAGTACATTCAGTATTCTCGAAACAAACATGTCCCATGTCTAAGTGATTGAAAAAAATTGATGCATATCACTCCAAAACGATATTTTCAAGTGCACTCTTTGCGCGAACGGGTCCGTAATGTGGTCTTACCCCAAATTGATGTCCTTCATGTTACAAATCTTCACGAAGGCTAAACTGATATCAAGCTACACATATAACTAGACTAACCTCATAGGGGAATGTGTGGTATCCTTTCATCTCCATCACGTAAGTTAGAAGAAAATAGTACGTAAGTTATGGGAGTGGAAACTCATTCCTGTTTGATGTTTTACCTTGTCTAATGCAGTAGTACATTCAGTATTCTCGAAACAAACATGTCCCATGTCAAAGTGATCTAAAACAATTCCCGCATATCACTCCAAAACGGTATTTTCAAGTCCACTCTTTGCGCGGACGGATCCGTAATGTGGTCTTACCCCAAATTGATGTCCTGCATTTTACAAACCTTCACGAAGGCTAGACTGATATTAAGCTACACATATAACTAGAATAACCTCAAAGGGGAATGTATGGTACCCTTTCATCTCCGTCACGTAAGTTACAAGAAAATAGTACGTAAGTTATGGGAGTGGAAACTCATTCCTGTTTGATGTTTTATCTTGTCTAATGCAGTAGTACATTCAGTATTCTTGAAACAAATATGTCCCATGTCAAAGTGATCGATAAAAATTCACGCATATCACTGCAAAACGGTATTTTCAAGTTCACTCTTTGCGCGGACGGATCCGTAATGTGGTCTTACCCCAAATTGATGTCCTGCATGTTACAAATCTTCACGAAGGCTACACTGATATCAAGCTACACATATCAATAGATTAACCTCATAGGGGAATGTATGGTACCCTTTCATCTCCGTCACGTAAGTTACAAGAAAATAGTACGTAAGTTATGGGAGTGGAAACTCATTCCTGTTTGATGTTTTATCTTGTCTAATGCAGTAGTACATTCAGTATTCTCGAAACAAACATGTCCCATGTCAAAGTGATCGAAAACAATTCACGCATATCACTCCAAAACGGTTTTTTCAAGTGCACTCTTTTGCGCGGACGGATCCGTAATGTGGTCTTACCCCAAATTGATGTCCTGCATATTACAAATCTTCACGAAGGCTAGACTGATATCAAGCTACACATATAACTAGAATAACATCAAAGGGGAATGTATGGTACCCTTTCATCTCCGTCACGTAAGTTACAAGAAAATAGTAAGTAAGTTATGGGAGTGGAAACTCATTCCTGTTTGATGTTTTATCTTGTCTAATGGAGTAGTACATTCAGTATTCTCGAAACAAACATGTCCCATATCTAAGTGATTGAAAAATATTGATGCATATCACTCCAAAACGATATTTTCAAGTGCACTCTTTGCGCGAACGGGTCCGTAATGTTGTCTTACCCCAAATTGATGTCCTGCATGTTACAAAACTTCACGAAGGCTAAACTGATATCAAACTACACATATAACTAGATTAACCTCATAGGGGAATATATGGTATCCTTTCATCTCCGTCACGTAAGTTAGAAGAAAATAGTACGTAAGTTATGGGAGTGGAAACTCATTCCTGTTTGATGTTTTACCTTGTCTAATGCAGTAGTACATTCAGTATTCTCGAAACAAACATGTCCCATGTCAAAGTGATCGAAAAAAATTCACGCATATCACTCCAAAACGTTTTTTTCAAGTGCACTCTTTTGCGCGGACGGATCCGTAATGTGGTCTTACCCCAAATTGATGTCCTGCATTTTACAAATCTTCACGAAGGCTAGACTGATATCAAGCTACACATATAACTAGATAAACCTCATAGGGGAATGTATGGTACCCTTTCATCTCCATCACGTAAGTTACAAGAAAATAGTACGTAAGTTATAGGAGTGGAAACTCATTCCTGTTTGATGTTTTATCTTGTCTAATGCAGTAGTACATTCAGTATTCTCGAAACAAACATGTCCCATGTCAAAGTGATCGAAAAAAATTCACGCATATCACTGCAAAACGGTATTTTCAAGTGCACTCTTTGCGCGGATTTGGATCCGTAATGTGGTCTTACCCCAAATTGATGTCCTGCATGTTACAAATCTTCACGAAGGCTACACTGATATCAAGCTACACATATCAATAGATTAACCTCATAGGGGAATGTATGGTACCCTTTTATCTCCGTCACGTAAGTTACAAGAAAATAGTACATAAGTTATGGGAGTGGAAACTCATTCTTGTTTGATGTTTTATCTTGTCTAATGCAGTAGTACATTCAGTATTCTCGAAACAATCATGTCCCATGTCAAAGTGATCGAAGAAAATTCACGCATATCACTCCAAAATTGTATTTTCAAGGGCACTCTTTGCGCGGACGGATCCGTAATGTGGTCTTACCCGAAATTGATGTCCTGCATATTACAAATCTTCACGAAGGCTAGACTGATATCAAGCTACACATATAACTAGAATAACATCAAAGGGGAATGTATGGTACCCTTTCATCTCCGTCACGTAAGTTACAAGAAAATAGTAAGTAAGTTATGGGAGTGGAAACTCATTCCTGTTTGATGTTTTATCTTGTCTAATGGAGTAGTACATTCAGTATTCTCGAAACAAACATGTCCCATGTCTAAGTGATTGAAAAATATTGATGCATATCACTCCAAAACGATATTTTCAAGTGCACTCTTTGCGCGAACGGGTCCGTAATGTGGTCTTACCCCAAATTGATGTCCTGCATGTTACAAATCTTCATGAAAGGCTAAACTGATATCAAACTACACATATAACTAGACTAACCTCATAAGGGAATGTATGGTATCCTTTAATCTCCGTCACGTAAGTTAGAAGAAAATAGTACGTAAGTTATGGGAGTGGAAACTCATTCCTGTTTGATGTTTTACCTTGTCTAATGCAGTAGTACATTCAGTATTCTCGAAACAAATATGTCCCATGTCAAAGTGATCGAAAAAAATTCACGCATATCACTGCAAAACGGTATTTTCAAGTGCACTCTTTGCGCGGACGGATCCGTAATGTGGTCTTACCCCAAATTGATGTCCTGCATGTTACAAATCTTCACGAAGGCTACACTGATATCAAGCTACACATATCAATAGATTAACCTCATAGGGGAATGTATGGTACCCTTTTATCTCCGTCACGTAAGTTACAAGAAAATAGTACATAAGCTATGGGAGTGGAAACTCATTCTTGTTTGATGTTTTTTCTTGTCTAATGCAGTAGTACATTCAGTATTCTCGAAACAAACATGTCCCATGTCAAAGTGATCGAAGAAAATTCACGCATATCACTCCAAAATTGTATTTTCAAGGGCACTCTTTGCGCGGACGGATCCGTAATGTGGTCTTACCCGAAATTGATGTCCTGCATATTACAAATCTTCACGAAGGCTAGACTGATATCAAGCTACACATATCACTAGAATAACCTCAAAGGGGAATGTATGGTACCTTTTCATCTCCGTCACGTAAGTTACAAGAAAATAGTACGTAAGTTATGGGAGTGGAAACTCATTCCTGTTTGATGTTTTATCTTGTCTAATGGAGTAGTACATTCAGTATTCTCGAAACAAACATGTCCCATGTCTAAGTGATTGAAAAAAATTGATGCATATCACTCCAAAACGATATTTTCAAGTGCACTCTTTGCGCGAACGGGTCCGTAATGTGGTCTTACCCCAAATTGATGTCCTGCATGTTACAAATCTTCACGAAGGCTAAACTGATATCAAACTACACATATAACTAGACTAACCTCATAGGGGAATGTATGGTATCCTTTCATCTCCGTCACGTAAGTTAGAAGAAAATAGTACGTAAGTTATGGGAGTGGAAACTCATTCCTGTTTGATGTTTTACCTTGTCTAATGCAGTAGTACATTCAGTATTCTCGAAACAAACATGTCCCATGTCAAAGTGATCGAAAAAAATTCACGCATATCACTCCAAAACGTTTTTTTCAAGTGCACTCTTTTGCGCGGACGGATCCGTAATGTGGTCTTACCCCAAATTGATGTCCTGCATGTTACAAATCTTCACGAAGGCTA
>JAHLWY010002923.1:0-10003 GCA_020002185.1 Paraescarpia echinospica | reverse complement strand
AATAAATCTTTTTTTTCGATTAAATCGGATTTTTTCGATTAAATCGATTTATTGGATTTTTTCAACATTCTCGACAAATCTTATAAGAAATATTGTTATAATATGTTCCTGACAGGCAAGCTGACAAAATAACACTGATCAGAGTAGTTCAAATAATCAGATTTTGACTAAGCTGGTTTTAATTCCAAATTGAGGATACACCTTATCTTTACTTTGGAACCCATCTCACATTGATCATACTCATCTTAGGTACCCTGGGGTAGCTGATTAAATCAAAGCATGCAATTAGCTGCAGTCAGTTGGTCCTTGGCAGGTGACAATACAGATAAAGGTATGCCTCTCTGCCCTCTTCCCAATCAGTCAAAGTCATGCCTCGGTGATCACATGTATCACTTGCCTCTGTCACTTGCCTAACACAACATACCAAATTCCAAGCAATACACCAAGCAATTATTTAATTGAGCACAGCTGTAAAAACATGTGGGCCTAGTAATTAAAAAATGTCAGCTGTCTTACAGATTTCAGGATTATTATTATAAATTTAAGATAATCTGAGAAAAAAAATCAAAAAATTCAATATCTTGATTTTTTCATGTTGATTTAATCGATGATTTAATAAATTTGATTAAATCAACGCCAACCCTGGCAATTATACTTGTTCCCACCTCAAATGTTCAGGTTCATTCTGTCTTCGTAAAATACTATGTCTATGATTTTCATCAAACCATTTTTGATAATTTTCTTAATAAACATACTTTTATTCTTGACAGGACGTGTGCATCCTTTTTATACAGTTGTTTAATTCCCTATTTAAAAGAGTTCAAGCAACTTGCTTAATTTATATCAAAATGTAGACAATTGCACACTACCATGCACTAATAGATGTATAATCAGGACATTGTGCAATGTATTATTCATACAAAAATATTTTGAGTGGAGTTTTTAATATAATAAAAATATTATTATTTTATGTGTGTGTGTTATCAAGACCACATCATGAAATGTAGAATTACAATCATAATTATTACAGCCCTTCACAAATAAATGAACCAATTAACTGAATTCATGATGTGATATTGATAAAACACACAGTTTTGCCAGTATAATAATAATTAGAAGATAACGGTTGTTTATTATCAACTAATGCAATTAACTTTCAGAACATATCGACTGATTCGATTAACTGCATATCGTCACTTCACGTTGTGGTCAAGGGGACATTTGGAAAAGGCAACAGACGTGTTATACCAGCCTGCGCTGTATCCAGAAGCGAATGGGGTTCATGAAAATTTCAGCTATTGACATTGCATTATACAGGTGAGTGTACATTGAAAATAAAATCCCTGAACAAGTACGATTAGATTGACCAAAAGGTAGAATGAATTATTCGGTGCCATCTTATCCCGTTTTTTGCAACAACAATGTGATCTGTAGTGTCTTGCATGTCCCCGTTCATAATTTGATTTGTAATACTGAAACCAACATGAAATATATCAACAGTTTATTCATATGGAGAAACAATTCACAAATAAATAAGACTACATGGCAGACCGTGCCAATGCATTAGTCAAATTCACACACCAGTTTTCAATGTTTCTTTCAGTTGATTCACTTCACACTGACATATTTTAATCTAACTGTATTACAATTTGGGTCTGTGTCAGTCCTATGCACATATAGTACATCAATAAATAACATGTTTATTGATGATATGGGTCATCATCATGATCAAATATTGTGACCAAAAAAATTAATACATAAACAATATTCCATTACTGTCCCAGTTTTACACATTTGTGGGTTTCAACACTAGGGGTATTTGTCAAGAAAACAAGTACTTATTATTCAAGATACAGATTCAAAACTTGTAGTACCAGTTTCAAAATCTATCTAGTGCCTCCAAATGGATTTATCTAGATTTATGGCACTATATAAGTGTTCTTATTATCATTAAGTACTTTTTGAGATGTTAGTTTGTGATAATGTCAAATATAATACTAACAATGAAGTATGAATATTTATAAACACAATCTTCTAGCTGAATCCTTTGCTGCTTCATTAGTTTGTAGTACACTTTAATAATACTGGCTAAACGTACGAATTAAACAAAAATATATATTTTGTTGTAAGATGGCACTTTACTTTTACTAAACTTGATGGCAACAGTCCAGTTTTAATGGCAATGGCCCTTATCATTTTTGTGACACACGTCTTAGAAGCCACATTAAATGTGTACAGTGAATCATATGAACAAATACATGTACAGTTCAGTGTGATGTTTGAGAAATGGTGGTCTGTTGAAATAAACTCACTATAAGTAACATATTTGGACGTCGTTAAACTATTCCAGTTAATTACATATACCCAAAGTTCCCTACCTCGAATAGTGTATAGTAAAACACATTGCATACCACAACTAGGATACAAGCTTTCAAGTGGATGTTCCTTCCATTAGGAAGCCCTATACAGTATTGAGAATCCACTTTGCCTAAAACTCTCTATTTCTGCCAGTGATGTTCAAACAATGTTATTTAAGCATAGAAATATATTGTCATTTGAAATTGGATGGCGTATCAATTTGGTGGCACTAAACCAAATTGATATGGATACAACTAGTTTTCCGTAAAGCGGGTTCTTTGCTTTGCCACAGCCTCCTCATTTTCTGGTTTTTCGATGCCAGCATGCTCTGCTAGAGTTACCTCCTTACTCGATGTCGCAACTTGGAGCACACTTAGCAGCTTTGGGCCACTCGTGCATCTAGCTGCAATGCCCTCTATAATTTCTCCTCGGAAGCTATAGTCCTTTGACGCCATCACTTTCTTCACGTCATACCCGGCAGACTTTGAATACTGCAGCTGATACCGTCTTTTTGTCTGCAGTTTTCATAATTTCCCGCTGATTGGACAAATGATAAATATAAAATAATCATAACAATAGAATTATCTTAAGAATAATTGGCTATAGCTGTAACATGCAAAAATAAACCAAACATCTTGCTTGTATGCGCTTTCCCTTGAAATCAAACGGCTAATGTAATTTTTTAATCGGTTCCGAATTCTGCCATCCTTTTAAATGTCAACTTCCAGTGAATTCCAATTACATAATACTTTCAAATATTTATTATAGAATCACACACATATATATATATATATAATTTATATATAACGATGTTTATATATTTATTATATTATATATGAATAAGTTTATATTTCAGTAAGCCATTCCGAAGCTTACCATTCCAATTCCATTGATATATAATTAAACAATTCAAGTAACGGTAAACAAATATCCTCAATTATAATTATGTTATATGTTGTTTGAATGCATACTCTTGTGCAGTGAGATTGTATTTTTGAAACTGTATTCCTAACATTGTTTTGCTATTGAGTACAGGCAGGGATTTTCAGTCATTTCAGTTTATTTCCTAATGCAATGCTGTATTTCTAAAGTGTGCAGCTTTGTCAAGCAACTGATACATTTTTTGTAACATCAAATGTTAACACTATTAATATCACAAACCTTACCTGTGTATGTGTGTTGTGGTCAATGGTGGCCAAGTGGAGTCGGGCTATGATGCCTAGACGGCTGAGCTTCTTCCACTTGGGTGCATACTTCAGGAAGAGGGTGTGTAAGCTCTCCAGTTCACCATTGTGAACACACTTCGTAATGCTCTCTATATCAAACAGTAGGCGACAATCTAGTATAACCTTCTGGACAGTGAAGACTTCTGTACCTTCAGTGAGCCACGGTGTTGTTTTCACTTCATGTCGTTTATACATTGCATGACTGCACTTCCGGTACAACTCTGCGCCCGCTGTCCATGAATGGGAATTCCTGATGTGATGGAGGAGCGAGATCCACATCTACTTCATCAAGCGGGGGTCACCAACACAAGCTGATGGGCAATTCCGCCTTTCGAAGGGACAACCTCAATTTTCTTGGCAGACAACAACCTTTATTTCTTGGTAGTCCTCTAACAAAGTCTTTCTAATGCTGGGCTGTCTGTCAGTGGCAAGTGTGATGATCTTCACCCCATGGTCAGCCAGGTTGTCTAAGCAGCGTTTCAGGCCCTCCACTTCCATCCAGTAACTGTTCTTGACCTTTGTGACTTGAGCAGTTTCTTGAGCAATGATCGGTTGGCTGTCAGTGTCCATGGTGAAGTAAATGTCAAATGTAGCGTTGTGTCCTGGAGTGTCATATCTTGCATCGCCTGATGCAACCACGCCCTGTCCGGCCAGAGCTGACATGGTGGCATCTGAATGGCATGTCCACATGTCCTCTATCTCTGGCAGTATGTATGCCCGCAGTATGTCGTAGCACTGGCGGGGTGACAAGGCGCATAGGTTCAGTAGGTTGACCAAATTATACACAGTGAATGAATGTCCAGTCAGGAAGAGAATGCTTGGTGTCAACAAGTTACTCTCATAAATGTTACCAATCTTGGGTTGCGAGTGCCACATGAACGAGTGGCCATCAATACATTCTGTGGTCACAACCACTGCAAACCCAGTCACTGTGATGCTAGGCTTTGATACAAGTGGTTTATTGCAGTTTGGTGTTTTAGCAGGTGCAGAAAAGTGAAATTATGTTTTTTTCACAACTGACAAACTTTCTCTCTTTCCCATTAGTGTAAGAACCGCTTGAGTCATCATTAGTGATGTCGCTGTCACCTGCTACAACATATTCTGCATCACTCGCTTCAATGTTTCTCTTCTCACTGTTGCAGACAGAATCGTCTGAAGATGGCGATAGTGAGACTGGGACATCCGAAGGGTCGTCTACAGTGACAGAACTGCCATGGTCAGTCGCAGAAGGCGTGCTGGACTGCGATGGCAACATTGCATACCCATGGTCATGGTGAATGTTCAATGGAACAACAGTATTGTCTGTATTAACTACTGCATCGACAAAGTGTCGCACTGGCGACACGACCACTGGCTTCCACGTTTCGAAACTACGAGTCGATCGCATGGCAGCACTACAAGTGACATTTGTACTCCATGAGGGATGATGTCATCTCGCATGCTAAATCCTTCGCTGGATCCTTCGAAGCTTGTACTCGGTATTAGGCCCTATGGTTGTTTGGAGACTTCCATCATATATTATGAACAAAATTACACAATCTTGCAAATATCCATTAAAATTGTAGCACAAGTGTGATTTATAAGTGACTTTTTCAACGTTTTCTTTTTAATGGATATATGTGTTATCTTTAATTTTCATGATTAAAATGCACGTGCACTCAAATGTGTTTAACATTTGAGCTTTGTAAATAAAATATATAAATTTATTAATCTTTGTGGCTTTTGCCTGTGACGTTATTTCCTTTCTTTCTTGTTAGGCTTACATTCAAAAGTCAATAAATTATATACAATGTCCTTGTTGTTAAAAGCATACACTGGTGTTTGCAGTCATGCAATCTATATTAGGAAATCACTTGGTATGATAGCATGCTTGCTAAATTGTCTCCTCAAAACTGGAGCATCAATTCGGGGTCCATTGTTACAAGACAATATTTGAGACATATAAATTAGTATTAGGCCTACTTTAGTTGACTGATGTGAACCTATTTACTATGCCAATAACTAATTATATCAGATCTATAGTTTTTGTTGTATGCTATTGACTGTATCGTAAAACAAGTATTTCTCAGGATTTAAATACTTGTAATGTCATTTATTTAAATGCGGTTACATTTTATAGTATTTGAGCAGTCCAACTTCAATAATATTTGTATTTAACTATTTATTTTAAATTAATACATTCCAATGGCAATGCCTACAATAAATGATTGACAGTGCTTGGTCCGGACTGTAACTAATGTTGACTAATACATGACGACATTATTTCACAAAACGTTATACTGGCTACGGTAGCTGGCATTTATTTTTATATTTATTTTGAAGGTTATTTCCCCCACCAGCAACTGTGTCGATAACATAGACTCGTAGTCTAGACGTTTGTCACGGATTATCGAGGTCTCCGTACACAAGATGGCTCAGTCTAGTAGGGTTCTTATATATCAAGGTCAACGCATATAAGAAATAACGATTACAGTGAACAAGCAACAAAGAACTAGGAAAATTTAATAAACTTTATTACAAAATATATTCCTTTTGGTAAATATCTCGATTAACAAAATAAACAGAATAAAGAAATCCCGTAACCAAATCTTAATAGAACATAATAAACAATAACACTGATTCTTTCAGTTATCAAATTCCACTTCCTTTCTAAGGTGGATTACACCGCTATACGACCAAACACTAGGCGCCAAGTGTTATCTAAGAATAACTCCCATAATATAAATACACAGTATAAGCTAGTCCTCGCGGACTATCATTACAGTAATCTGTTACAACATACACACACACACACACATATATATATATATATAAATATATATATATGTGTGTGTGAATACTTCAAGGGTAATAATACTTCACTTCAAAACCACAGTTAACTACTAATCATAATACAGCAAATAATAGATACGTTCAATCAGAAAATAGACATTTACACTGGGTTAGTCCAATCTCGAATGTATACGAACGTTTGTTGAAGTCAACACGCTGAGCTCAGAACACAATTACAACGGTGTATCTCGGCCGCACGAGTGATGATGTCGGGCACTTGACGATTGCCGTCGTACGCCGCGAATTCTCGAATCGCGTCCATTCAACGATCGCACGGTCGCAAACGATGGCGAAATCAGTTGAATACGTTCAACTGAAAGACGAAGCCGGGCAGTAGACGCTTACCGCCGGCCGCTGCGAATTCGATCGAGAGGTCTTGCCCTCTCGCAAACGATCGAGAAGTCGGATGAACGGGTTCGCGCGAATGACGACGCCTGGCAGTATACGTTTACAGCCGGCCGCTGCGACTCGCATTCAGTCAAGCTGTCTGACGATGTCGCTGTGAGACCGCTGTTCGAGGATGGCCCGAGCTGGGTGAGCGCGTCGCGATTATCGCTCATCGACCCAAATACGTTGGGGCCGACCGGAAGGTTGTCTCAACATACTGTTGACGTGGCGGCATGGCTTCTTCGAAGCTCGATCGAACAGTCACTCTGGACACTGAATATTACACATACACACACACACACACACACACACACACACACACACACACACACACACACACACACACATACACACACACACACACACAAGCTTGGGAACGTAACCCACGTTAACGATTCCCACCACGCTTTACGACTTGACTTGCCATTCTCTTGGTAGCAGGGCAACCTGTCTCGTTCAACCCTGGATCTGTCCCAGTCCTTCGCCAGCGCCCAGATAGCCAAATGCGTACAACATACGTTTATATAAGCGGACCTAATTACACATCATATGAAACGTTTCCATCATTTCCATTGGCTAATGCAATATACAATTCAAACTAGGCATTGTGGAACACCCTCTAAGATTACAGTGAAACAACCTGCTTGCCTAGAAACGCTAGCAACAGAATACCACGCCCCACTGAGCGTATCTGCAACCGAGTTGCCGTAATTACGTAACCAAGGCGGTTGGTCAACAATATGTCTATCTACTGGCTTGACTTTCCTCATTTCCCAAATTAAACCTCAGGCAAGTAGATTTAACCATCCAGAAATAGCAGAAATGCTACATTACCCCCCGCTAAGAATCTACTTCCTGAACAAAAATATTAAGGAATAAATTTAATACACTAATTTATTACATTCAATTTAATACAATAAATAACCTGGCGATCACTCGCCGAACTAGTAACTATCTAGTTGCACAACAAAATTCATGACACTTTAACAACAAGATTTAACAAGATTGCCATCCAGAAAATTACTCTGGATGGCAGGTGGACAAGGAAGCCTTTTGGCTTATCGAGAGTCCAATACTTTTTATCTACATGTATCCCGCCTTTTTAAGGTGTGTGTCGATTTTATTTTTAAACATATTCACGCTACTAGCACCAACACAATCAGGAGATAATCTGTTCCATTCATTTACAGTCCTTTGTGAGAATGAGAACTTTCTTATATCTAATCTACACTGCTCCTTTACTAATGTAGCTTCATGTCCTCTGGTCCTTCTATTTTTCTTAACTGAGAAAAAAATGTTTCTATCAATATTTTCATAACCATTCAATATTTTAAACACTTCTATGTGATCTCCTCTCAATCTCCAGGTCTCTAATGTTGTTAAACCACATTCTTTTAGGCGTATTTCGTAACTAAGATCCCTCAGATTTGGTATCATTTTAGTTGCTCTCCTCTGTACTCTTTCTAGCATATCTATGTCCTTCTTGCGATATGGCCTCCATGCTTGTATACAATATTCTAAATGAGGCCTCACTATTGTTTTGTACAGCGGTACTATTAATTCTTTTTTCTTATACGCTATATTTCGCCTAATTAATCCAAGGATTTGATTTCCTTTGACGCTGCAATTCCGCACTGCTCTGAAACCTTCATATCAGCACTAATGGTTAACCCCAAGTCCTTTTCTTTTACAGTAGTACTTAAAACAGTACCCCCCATTTTATATTTTACCTCTTCATTCCCATGACCTGTGTGGAGGCATTTACATTTCCCAAAATTGAACAACATTTGCCACTTTTCAGACCATTTGATCAACCTATCAAGATCATCTTGTAAATGCTGTCTGTCTCCATCATTTTTAATCCTTCTAAACACTTTTGTATCATCCGCAAATTTTAACACCTTGCTTGTTATATCATCGTCCAAATCGTTGATATATATTAAGAATAATATAGGTCCTAGTACTGATCCCTGTGGTACCCCACTCAATACCGATTTCCAGTTTGAAGCCTCCCCATCAACTACTACACGTTGTCTTCTGTCATTCAGCCATTTTTCTATCCAGTTTATTATACCATTTCCTATGCCATGGGCCTTTAGCTTAAGGAGTAATCTTTGATGTGGTACTTTGTCGAAAGCTTTTTGAAAATCTAAATAGATGATATCTACTGGTGATCCTCATCTACCCACCTAGTGATGTCTTCCAAAAAACATAACATATTTGTTAAGCATGACCTCGCTTTTAAAAACCCATGTTGAGATGGGTTTATCAAGTTATGTTTAACAAGAAAATCCACCATGTGATCTTTAATTAGTCTTTCTAATAATTTGCAAATCACTGATGTTAAACTCACTGGTCTATAGTTCCCTGACTTGTTTCTCGAACCTTTTTTAAATAACGGTATAATGTTTGCCTCTTTCCATTCTAAAGGAATCACTCCCTCTTCTAATGACAAATTGAAAACTGTTGCAAGCGGTACGCTAATTTGTTCTACAATTTCCAATAGTAGTTTGGGCGGAATCCCGTCCACTCCAGGTGATTTATTATCCTTCATAGCCCTTATTTTCTTAGCTACCATTTCCGAGGTTACAACTAACTGTCCTAAATAGTCTGAATCTGCCCCTTGAACTTAGCCTCTGGTACTGGCAGTGAACTAATATCTTCCCTGGTAAACACTGAATTAAAATACTCATTCAGGTCTTCCGCCATTAAGAATCCCTCTGATATTGTATTTCCAGCACTATCTTCTAGAGGACCGACCTTATCCTGAACTTTCTGTTTGCTTCGAATATACGCATAAAAACTCTTACGGTCATGTTTTATATTACTAGCTAATTTTTTTTCATAGCTTCTTTTGAATTTCTAATTTCAGCTGTAGCTTGATTAAGTGCTTCTTTATAAATGTTGTAGTCTTCATCATTTCCAGTACATCTATATGACTTCCACATCATTTGTTTTTACTTAATTTTTCTAATGGCTTCTTTCGATAAGTGTTTCTTTTTAGACCGTTTCCCTTGTTTTTGAAAGGTACAAATTTATCGACTATGCACTTAATTTCAATATTTAAGATATTCCAGCATTCGGTTGCTGTCTTATTCTTCAGTGTGTTATTCCAGTCTATCTTTGCTAAATATTTCCTCATGTCCTTATACCTTCCTTTGTGGAAATTTCTCCTATAATGCTTTTTACTATTCCTTTCT
>JAHLWY010002922.1:0-10005 GCA_020002185.1 Paraescarpia echinospica | reverse complement strand
GGGTCAGGTACAGTATAGCTGAACCACTCTCTGTGTCTCCTCCTTGTTCCCTGCTGTACAGGGGTGAGGGTCAGGTACAGTATAGCTGAACCACTCTCTGTGTCTCCTCCTTGTTCCCTGCTGTACAGGGGTGAGGGTCAGGTACAGTATAGCTGAACCACTCTCATTGTCTCCTCCTTGTTCCATGTTGTACAGGGGTGAGGGTAAGGTACAGTATAGCTGAACCACTCTAATTTTCTCCTCCTTGTTCCCTGCTGTACAGGGGTGAGGATCAGGTACAGTATAGCTGAACCACTCTCTGTGTCTCCTCCTTGTTCCCTGGTGTACAGTGGTGAGGGTCAGGTACAGAATAGCTGAACCACTCTCTGTGTCTCCTCCTTCTTCCCTGCTGTACAGGGGTGAGGGTCAGGTACAGTATAGCTGAACCACTCTCTGTGTCTCCTCCTTGTTCCCTGCTGTACAGGGGTGAGGGTCAGGTACAGTATAGCTGAACCACTCTCATTGTCTCCTCCTTGTTCCCTGCTGTACAGTGGTGAGGGTCAGGTACAGTATAGATGAACCACTCTCTGTGTCTCCTCCTTGTTCCCTGGTGTACAGGGGTGAGGGTAAGGTACAGTATAGCTGAACCACTCTCATTGTCTCCTCCTTGTTCCCTGCTGTACAGGGGTGAGGGTCAGGTACAGTATAGCTGAACCACTCTCTGTGTCTCCTCCTTGTTCCCTGCTGTACAGGGGTGAGGGTCAGGTACACTATAGCTGAACCACTCTCATTGTCTCATCCTTGTTCCCTGCTGTACAGGGGTGAGGGTCAGGTACAGTATAGCTGAACCACTCTCTGTGTCTCCTCCTTGTTCCCTGGTGTACAGGGGTGAGGGTCAGGTACAGTATAGCTGAACCACTCTCTGTGTCTCCTCCTTCTTCCCTGCTGTACAGGGATGAGGGTCAGGTACACTATAGCTGAACCACTCTCATTGTCTCCTCCTTGTTCCCTGCTGTACAGGGGTGAGGGTCATGTACATTATAGCTGAACCACTCTCATTGTCTCCTTCTTCTTCCCTGCTGTACAGGGGTGAGGGTCAGGTACAGTATAGCTGAACCACTCTCTGTGTCTCCTCCTTGTTCCCTGGTGTACAGGGGTGAGGGTAAGGTACAGTATAGCTGAACCACTCTCATTGTCTCCTCCTTGTTCCCTGCTGTACAGGGGTGAGGGTCAGGTACAGTATAGCTGAAATCCCACTCTCATTGTTCTCCTTTGTTCCATGCTGTACAGGAGGGTAAGGTACAGTATAGCTGGAACTAATTTCTATTTTCTCCTCCTTTTGTCTCTTGCTGTACAGGGGTGTGGGTTGCCATGTACCGTAAGTAGCTGAACCACTCTCATTGTGTCCTTTTCTTCTTCCTGCTGTACAGGGTGAGGGTCAGGGTACAGTATAGCTGGAACCACTCTCAGGCCCTCCTTGTTCCCTGCTGTACAGTGGTGAGGGTCAGGTACAGTATAGCTGAACCACTCTCATTGTCTCCTCCTTGTTCCCTGCTGTACAGGGGTGAGGGTCAGGTACAGTGTAGCTGAACCACTCTCTGTGTCTCCTCCTTGTTCCCTGCTGTACAGGGATGAGGGTCAGGTACACTATAGCTGAACCACTCTCATTGTCTCATCCTTGTTCCCTGCTGTACAGGGGTGAGGGTCAGTTACAGTATAGCTGAACCACTCTCTGTGTCTCCTCCTTGTTCCCTGGTGTACAGTGGTGAGGGTCAGGTACAGTATAGCTGAACCACTCTCTGTGTCTCCTCCTTCTTCCCTGCTGTACAGGGGTGAGGGTCAGGTACAGTATAGCTGAACCACTCTCTGTGTCTCCTCCTTGTTCTCTGCTGTACAGGGGTGAGGGTCAGGTACAGTATAGCTGAACCACTCTCATTGTCTCGTCCTTGTTCCCTGCTGTACAGTGGTGAGGGTCAGGTACAGTATAGCTGAACCACTCTCTGTGTCTCCTCCTTGTTCCCTGCTGTACAGGGGTGAGGGTCAGGTACAGTATAGCTGAACCACTCTCATTGTCTCCTTGTTCCCTGCTGTACAGGGGTGAGGGTCAAGTACAGTATAGCTGAACCACTCTCTGTGTCTCCTCCTTGTTCCATAAGCCAGGGGTGAGGGTGGTGCAAGGTACAGTGTGAAATGGAACTCACTCTCTATTTTCTCCTCCTGTTCCTGTACAGGGGTGAGGGTCAGGTACAGTGTGTAGCTGGAACCTCTGTGTCTCCTCCTTGTTCCCTGCTGTACAGGGTGGGAGGGTCAGGGTACACTATAGCTGAACCACTCTCATTGTCTCATCCTTGTTCCCTGCTGTACAGGGGTGAGGGTCAGGTACAGTGGCAGCTGAACCACTCTCTGTGTCTCCTCCTTGTTCCCTCTGGTGTACAGGGGTGAGGGTCAGGTACAGTATAGCTGAACCACTCTCTGTGTCTCCTCCTTCTTCCCTGCTGTACAGTGGTGAGGGTCAGGTACAGTATAGCTGAACCACTCTCTGTGTCTCCTCATTCTTCCCTGCTGTACAGGTGTGAGGGTCAGGTACAGTATAGCTGAACCACTCTCTGTGTCTCCTCCTTGTTCCCTGGTGTAAAGGGTTGAGGGTAAGGTACAGTATAGCTGAACCACTCTCATTGTCTCCTCCTTGTTCCCTGCTCTACAGGGGTGAGGGTCAGGTACAGTATAGCTGAACCACTCTCTGTGTCTCCTCCTTGTTCCCTGCTGTACAGGGGTGAGGGTCAGGTACACTATAGCTGAACTACTCTTATTGTCTCATCCTTGTTCCCTGCTGTACAGGGGTGAGGGTCAGGTACAGTATAGCTGAACCGCTCTCTGTGTCTCCTCCTTGTTCCCTGGTGTACAGAGGTGAGGGTCAGGTACAGTATAGCTGAACCACTCTCTGTGTCTCCTCCTTGTTCCCTGGTGTACACGGTTGAGGGTAAGGTACAGTATAGCTGAACCACTCTCATTGTCTCCTCCTTGTTCCCTGCTGTACAGGGGTGAGGGTCAGGTACAGAATAGCAGAACCACTCTCTGTGTCTCCTCCTTGTTCCCTGCTGTACAGGGGTGAGGGTCAGGTACACTATAGCTGAACTACTCTCATTGTCTCATCCTTGTTCCCTACTGTACATGGGTGAGGGTCAGGTACAGTATAGCTGAACCGCACTCTCTGTCTCCTCCTTCTTCCCTGCTGTACAGGGGTGAGGGTCAGGTACAGTATAGCTGAACCACTCTCTGTGTCTCCTCCTTGTTCCCTGCTGTACAGGGGTGAGGGTCAGGTACAGTATAGCTGAACCACTCTCATTGTCTCCTCCTTGTTCCCTGCTGTACAGGGGTGAGGGTCAGGTACAGTATAGCTGAACCACTCTCATTGTCTCCTCCTTGTTCCATGCTGTACAGGGGTGAGGGTAAGGTACAGTATAGCTGAACCACTCTCATTTTCTCCTCCTTGTTCCCTGCTGTACAGGGGTGAGGGTCATGTACTGTATAGCTGAACCACTCTCATTGTCTCCTTCTTCTTCCCTGCTGTACAGGGGTGAGGGTCAGGTACAGTATAGCTGAACCACTCTCTGTGTCTCCTCCTTGTTCCCTGGTGTACAGGGGTGAGGGTAAGGTACAATATAGCTGAACCACTCTCATTGTCTCCTCCTTGTTCCCTGCTGTACAGGGGTGAGGGTCAGGTACAGTGTAGCTGAACCACTCTCTGTGTCTCCTCCTTGTTCCCTGCTGTACAGGGGTGAGGGTCAGGTACACTATAGCTGAACCACTCTCATTGTCTCATCCTTGTTCCCTGCTGTACAGGGGTGAGGGTCAGGTACAGTATAGCTGAACCACTCTCATTGTCTCCTCCTTGTTCCCTGCTGTACAGGGGTGAGGGTCAGGTACAGTATAGCTGAACCACTCTCTGTGTCTCCTCCTTGTTCCCTGCTGTACAGGGGTGAGGGTCAGGTACAGTATAGCTGAACCACTCTCTGTGTCTCCTCCTTGTTCCCTGCTGTACAGGGGTGAGGGTCATGTACAGTATAGCTGAACCACTCTCATTGTCTCCTTCTTCTTCCCTGCTGTACAGTGGTGAGGGTCAGGTACAGTATAGCTGAACCACTCTCTGTGTCTCCTCCTTGTTCCCTGGTGTACAGGGTTGAGGGTAAGGTACAGTATAGCTGAACCACTCTCATTGTCTCCTCCTTGTTCCCTGCTGTACAGGGGTGAGTGTCAGGTACAGTATAGCTGAACCACTCTCTGTGTCTCTTCCTTGTTCCCTGCTGTACAGGGGTGAGGGTCAGGTACACTATAGCTGAACTACTCTCATTGTCTCATCCTTGTTCCCTGCTGTACAGGGTTGAGGGTCAGGTACAGTATAGCTGAACCGCTCTCTGTGTCTCCTCCTTGTTCCCTGGTGTACAGGGGTGAGGGTCAGGTACAGTATAGCTGAACCACTCTCTGTGTCTCCTCCTTCTTCCCTGCTGTACAGGGGTTAGGGTCAGGTAGAGTATAGCTGAACCACTCTCTGTGTCTCCTCCTTGTTCTCTGCTGTACAGGGGTGAGGGTCAGGTACAGTATAGCTGAACCACTCTCATTGTCTCGTCCTTGTTCCCTGCTGTACAGTGGTGAGGGTCAGGTACAGTATAGCTGAACCACTCTCTGTGTCTCCTCCTTGTTTCCTGGTGTACAGGGGTGAGGGTAAGGTACAGTATAGCTGAACCACTCTCATTGTCTCCTCCTTGTTCCCTGCTGTACAGGGGTGAGGGTCAGGTACAGTATAACTGAACCACTCTCATTGACTCCTCCTTGTTCCCTGCTGTACAGGGGTGAGGGTCAGGTACAGTATAGCTGAACCACTCTCATTGTCTCCTCCTTGTTCCCTGCTGTACATGGGTGAGGGTCAGGTACAGTATAGCTGAACCACTCTCTGTGTCTCCTCCTTGTTCCCTGCTGTACAGTGGTGAGGGTAAGGTACAGTATAGCTGAACCACTCTCTGTGTCTCCTCCTTGTTCCCTGCTGTACAGGGGTGAGGGTCAGGTACAGTATAGTTGAACCACTCTCATTGTCTCCTCCTTGTTCCCTGCTGTACAGGGGTGAGGGTCAGGTACAGTATAGCTGAACCACTCTCATTGTCTCCTCCTTGTTCCATGTTGTACAGGGGTGAGGGTAAGGTACAGTATAGCTGAACCACTCTCATTTTCTCCTCCTTGTTCCCTGCTGTACAGGGGTGAGGATCAGGTACAGTATAGCTGAACCACTCTCTGTGTCTCCTCCTTGTTCCCTGGTGTACAGTGGTGAGGGTCAGGTACAGAATAGCTGAACCACTCTCTGTGTCTCCTCCTTCTTCCCTGCTGTACAGGGGTGAGGGTCAGGTACAGTATAGCTGAACCACTCTCTGTGTCTCCTCCTTGTTCCCTGCTGTACAGGGGTGAGGGTCAGGTACAGTATAGCTGAACCACTCTCATTGTCTCCTCCTTGTTCCCTGCTGTACAGTGGTGAGGGTCAGGTACAGTATAGATGAACCACTCTCTGTGTTTCCTCCTTGTTCCCTGGTGTACAGGGGTGAGGGTAAGGTACAGTATAGCTGAACCACTCTCATTGTCTCCTCCTTGTTCCCTGCTGTACAGGGGTGAGGGTCAGGTACAGTATAGCTGAACCACTCTCTGTGTCTCCTCCTTGTTCCCTGCTGTACAGGGGTGAAGGTCAGGTACACTATAGCTGAACCACTCTCATTGTCTCATCCTTGTTCCCTGCTGTACAGGGGTGAGGGTCAGGTACAGTATAGCTGAACAACTCTCTGTGTCTCCTCCTTGTTCCCTGCTGTACAGGGGTGAGGGTCAGGTACAGTATAGCTGAACCACTCTCTGTGTCTCCTCCTTCTTCCCTGCTGTACAGGGATGAGGGTCAGGTACACTATAGCTGAACCACTCTCATTGTCTCCTCCTTGTTCCCTGCTGTACAGGGGTGAGGGTCATGTACAGTATAGCTGAACCACTCTCATTGTCTCCTTCTTCTTCCCTGCTGTACAGGGGTGAGGGTCAGGTACAGTATAGCTGAACCACTCTCTGTGTCTCCTCCTTGTTCCCTGGTGTACAGGGTTGAGGGTAAGGTACAGTATAGCTGAACCACTCTCATTGTCTCCTCCTTGTTCCCTGCTCTACAGGGGTGAGGGTCAGGTAAAGTATAGCTGAACCACTCTCTGTGTCTCCTCCTTGTTCCCTGCTGTACAGGGGTGAGGGTCAGGTACACTATAGCTGAACTACTCTCATTGTCTCATCCTTGTTCCATGCTGTACAGGGGTGAGGGTCAGGTACAGTATAGCTGAACCGCTCTCTGTGTCTCCTCCTTGTTCCCTGGTGTACAGGGGTGAGGGTCAGGTACATTATAGCTGAACCACTCTCTGTGTCTCCTCCTTGTTCCCTGGTGTACAGGGTTGAGGGTAAGGTACAGTATAGCTGAACCACTCTCATTGTCTCCTCCTTGTTCCCTGCTGTACAGGGGTGAGGGTCAGGTACAGTATAGCTGAACCACTCTCTGTGTCTCCTCCTTGTTCCCTGCTGTACAGGGGTGAGGGTCAGGTACACTATAGCTGAACTACTCTCGTTGTCTCATCCTTGTTCCCTGCTGTACAGGGGTGAGGGTCAGGTACAGTATAGCTGAACCGCTCTCTGTGTCTCCTCCTTGTTCCCTGGTGTACAGGGGTGAGGGTCAGGTACAGTATAGCTGAACCACTTTCTGTGTCTCCTCCTTCTTCCCTGCTGTACAGGGGTGAGGGTCAGGTACAGTATAGCTGAACCACTCTCTGTGTCTCCTCCTTGTTCCCTGCTGTACAGGGGTGAGGGTCAGGTACAGTATAGCTGAACCACTCTCATTGTCTCCTCCTTGTTCCCTGCTGTACAGGGGTGAGGGTCAGGTACAGTATAGCTGAACCACTCTCATTGTCTCCTCTTTGTTCCATGCTGTACAGGGGTGAGGGTAAGGTACAGTAGAGCTGAACCACTCTCATTTTCTCCTCCTTGTTCCCTGCTGTACAGGGGTGAGGGTCATGTACAGTATAGCTGAACCACTCTCATTGTCTCCTTCTTCTTCCCTGCTGTACAGGGGAGAGGGTCAGGTACAGTATAGCTGAACCACTCTCTGTGTCTCCTCCTTGTTCCCTGGTGTACAGGGGTGAGGGTAAGGTACAGTATAGCTGAATCACTCTCATTGTCTCCTCCTTGTTCCCTGCTGTACAGCGGTGAGGGTCAGGTACAGTATAGCTGAACCACTCTCTGTGTCTCCTCCTTGTTCCCTGCTGTACAGGGGTGAGGGTCAGGTACACTATAGCTGAACTACTCTCATTGTCTCATCCTTGTTCCCTGCTGTACAGGGGTGAGGGTCAGGTACAGTATAGCTGAACCGCTCTCTGTGTCTCCTCCTTGTTCTCTGCTGTACAGTGGTGAGGGTCAGGTACATTATAGCTGAACCACTCTCATTGTCTCGTCCTTGTTCCCTGCTGTACAGTGGTGAGGGTCAGGTACAGTATAGCTGAACCACTCTCTGTGTCTCCTCCTTGTTTCCTGGTGTACAGGGGTGAGGGTAAGGTACAGTATAGCTGAACCACTCTCATTGTCTCCTCCTTGTTCCCTGCTGTACAGAGGTGAGGGTCAGGTACAGTATAGCTGAACCACTCTCTGTGTCTCCTCCTTGTTCCCTGCTGTACAGGGGTGAGGGTCAGGTACAGTATAGCTGAACCACTCTCATTGTCTCCTCCTTGTTCCCTGCTGTACATGGGTGAGGGTCATGTACAATATAGCTGAACCACTCTCTGTGTCTCCTCCTTGTTCCCTGCTGTACAGGGGTGAGGGTAAGGTACATTATAGCTGAACCACTCTCTGTGTTTCCTCCTTGTTCCCTGCTGTACAGGGGTGAGGGTCAGGTACAGTATAGTTGAACCACTCTCATTGTCTCCTCCTTGTTCCCTGCTGTACAGGGGTGAGGGTCAGGTACAGTATAGCTGAACCACTCTCATTGTCTCCTCCTTGTTCCATGCTGTACAGGGGTGAGGGTAAGGTACAGTATAGATGAACCACTCTCATTTTCTCCTCCTTGTTCCCTGCTGTACAGGGGTGAGGATCAGGTACAGTGTAGCTGAACCATTCTCTGTGTCTCCTCCTTGTTCCCTGGTGTACAGGGGTGAGGGTAAGGTACAGTATAGCTGAACCACTCTCATTGTCTCCACCTTCTTCCCTGCTGTACAGGGGTGAGGGTCAGGTACAGTATAGCTGAACCACTCTCTGTGTCTCCTCCTTGTTCCCTGCTGTACAGGGTTGAGGGTCAGGTACAGTACAGCTGAACCACTCTCTGTGTCTCCTTTTTTCCTGCTGTACTGGGGTGAGGGTCAGGTACAGTATAGTTGAACCACTCTCTGTGTCTCCTCCTTCTTCCCTGCTGTACAGGGGTGGGGGTCAGGCACAGTATAGCTGAACCACTCTCTGTGTCTCCTCCTTCTTCCCTGCTGTACAGGGGTGGGGGTCAGGTACAGTATAGCTGAACCACTCTCTGTGTCTCCTCCTTGTTCCCTGCTGTACAGGGGTGAGGGTCAGGTACAGTATAGCTGAACCACTCTCATTGTCTCCTCCTTGTTCCCTGGTGTACAGTGGTGAGGGTCAGGTACAGTATAGCTGAACCACTCTCTGTGTCTCCTCCTTGTTCCCTGCTGTACAGGGGTGAGGGTCAGGTACAGTATAGCTGAACCACTCTCTGTGTCTCCTCCTTGTTCCCTGCTGTACAGGGGTGAGGGTCAGGTACAGTATAGCTGAACCACTCTCATTGTCTCCTCCTTGTTCCCTGCTGTACAGTGGTGAGGGTCAGGTACAGTATAGGTGAACCACTCTCTGTGTCTCCTCCTTGTTCCCTGGTGTACAGGGGTGAGGGTAAGGTACAGTATAGCTGAACCACTCTCATTGTCTCCTCCTTGTTCCCTGCTGTACAGGGGTGAGGGTCAGGTACAGAATAGCTGAACCACTCTCTGTGTCTCCTCCTTGTTCCCTGCTGTACCAGGGTTGAGGGGTCAGGTACACTATAGCTGAACCACTCTCATTGTCTCATCCTTGTTCCCTGCTGTACAGGGGTGAGGGTCAGGTACAGTATAGCTGAACCACTCTCTGTGTTTCCTCCTTGTTCCCTGCTGTACAGGGGTGAGGGTCAGGTACAGTATAGTTGAACCACTCTCATTGTCTCCTCCTTGTTCCCTGCTGTACAGGGGTGAGGGTCAGGTACAGTATAGCTGAACCACTCTCTGTGTCTCCTCCTTCTTCCCTGCTGTACAGGGGTGAGGGTCAGGTACAGCATAGCTGAACCACTCTCTGTGTCACCTCGTTGTTCCCTGCTGTACAGGGGTGAGGGTCAGGTACACTATAGCTGAACCATTCTCTGTGTCTCCTTGTTCCCTGCTGTACAGGGGTGAGGGTCAGGTACAGTATAGCTGAACCACTCTCTGTGTCTCCTCCTTGTTCCCTGGTGTACATGGGTGAGGGTCATGTACAATATAGCTGAACCACTCTCTGTGTCTCCTCCTTGTTCCCTGCTGTACAGGGGTGAGGGTAAGGTACAGTATAGCTGAACCACTCTCTGTGTTTCCTCCTTGTTCCCTGCTGTACAGGGGTGAGGGTCAGGTACAGTATAGTTGAACCACTCTCATTGTCTCCTCCTTGTTCCCTGCTGTACAGGGGTGAGGGTCAGGTACAGTATAGCTGAACCACTCTCATTGTCTCCTCCTTGTTCCATGCTGTACAGGGGTGAGGGTAAGGTACAGTATAGCTGAACCACTCTCATTTTCTCCTCCTTGTTCCCTGCTGTACAGGGAAGAGGATCAGGTACAGTATAGCTGAACCACTCTCTGTGTCTCCTCCTTGTTCCCTGCTGTACAGGGGTGAGGGTCAGGTACAGTGTAGCTGAACCACTCTCATTGTCTCCTCCTTGTTCCCTGCTGTACAGTGGTGAGGGTCAGGTACAGTATA
>JAHLWY010002921.1:0-10008 GCA_020002185.1 Paraescarpia echinospica | reverse complement strand
ACACCGAACAATCAGCAGTAACAAGAAAAGTAGTAACAACAACAGTAGTAGCTGTGGAACCAACAACACCGAACATTCAGCAGTAACAAGAATAGTAGTAACAACAACAGTAGTAACAGCGGAACCAACAACACCGAACTACCAGCAGTAACAAGATATCACTATGTGGGTAGACGAGGCTTCTCCAGTAGATATCATCTACTTAGGTTTGCAGAAATCTTTTGACGAAGTGACACAATAAAGATTAGTGATTAAAATAAAGTATGTCACTGGAAATGGTATAATTAACTGGATAGAAAAATGGCTGATTGATTATTCTTAATATATTTCAACGATTTGGACGATGATTTAACAAGTATTGTGTGTGAAATTTGCGGATGATACAAAATTGTTTTGAAGGTTTAAACGTGACGAAGATAAACAGCAATTACAAGATGATCTTGACAGGTTGATAAAATGGTCTGAAAAGTGGCAAATGTTGTTCAATTTTGGAACATGTAAATGCCTCCACGCAGGACATGGAAACGAAGGTTTACAATATACAATGGGGTTAATGTATAAAGTATTGCTGTAAAAGAAAAGGAATCAGGGTTAACCATTAATGCTGATATGAAGATTTCAGAGCAGTGCGGAATTGCATCTTCAAATGAAAATAAAATCCTTGGATTTATTATACGATATATAGCGTGTAAGGAAAACTAACTAAGAATACCGGTTTACAAAACAATAGTTAGGCTTCATTTAGAATACTGTATACAAGCCTGGAGGCCTTATCGCGAGAAGGACATATATATGCTAGTAAGAGTACATAGGTGAGCGACTAAGATGATACAACAAATTGAGGGATCTTAGTTACGAAATACGCCTAAAAGGATGTGGTTTAACAACACTAGTAGTATGCTAGTAGTGTGAACATGTTTAAAAATAAAATTGACACATACCACAGAAGTGCTGGGTACATGTAGATAAAAAGGATTGGACCCCCGATAAGCCAAAAGGCTTCCTTGTACACCTGCCATCTAGAGTTAATTATCTGGGTGGCAATCTTGTTAAATCTGGTTAAACAAGGGGAGCAGTAACAGCGACAAGACGGTATTAATTAACGTTGCATTCTGAGTTATGCTAACACTTTAAAATGATTTAAAGAACATGTAAATACAACATGAACAATATTTGCTTAGTTTAACACACTTTGGCATGTGCTATGTTATTCAATAAATTATGATTGTGCAAAATTACCGGTCACCCTGTCCGGCCAACGGAATAACAAACGTATAACATGCGGGTATAACTGTTCGTCTTTTTACATTTCGCCTCAAAATTGCATATTATCTGTAAAGAAAAGTTATTTATATAATGCAGGAGGCTGATTTACTAAGAATTTGTATTTAAAAGATGGCGACTTAAGAAGACCCCCACGCATGTTTTAGTCATTGACTACACACCTGTGATAGTGATGTAGATATCGCCGTCAGTTCCCGCGCTCACAAACTTTCCAGTTGTCACACTGGCGTCACACCTGACCATGTCCTCCTCTTCCTCTACCTCTGGGGTCTTCTTCTCTGCGTTAGCCACCACTCCGTGGAACTCCTTCAGTACAGTCGACACTGACCGGAAGTCTTGGGGCGATTTGGGTTCAGCCGGGGTGAAGGTCGGCGGACACGTGACCAGTGACATTCGCGTTCTCGCGAGACGGTCTTCGGAGAGCGGCAACACAAGCGAGATCATGGTGAGATCTAACCAAGGACACGTGATCTCGTCCCACCTGACGCATGCGTTAAACGGGTTTGTTTCGTCAGTTGGAAGGTTGTGGTCGTCTGCCGGATAATTGTATAACTGGATCTGCAGACGGTAGAGCAACGTAGAATCCCGCAGTCTGTCGCAGTATTCGCTGCGAAGGTAGTCCTTCGATTTCTTTTCTGTTTCCAATCGCGAGGTGACCCTGCAATTGAGAGGAACTTTATTGAGTTGGCGATTAATGCATAAGTATGTGTCAATCACCAATGGTAATTTGGTAATTCGTCGAAATTGCACATAATATTAAGTGCACAGAATTCGCGATAGATATTTAATAAAATTTGTTACAGATGACGAAACGCATACGCGTGAAAACAAATATTAAATATTTTTATAACTCGTTATAATATTGCGTATAACCTTAAATATTATCTGATAATAATCAATGAAATTAACTTGCTCTTACCATATGTTTTTCTGGTCAGACTTTTTCGCACGGCCTGTTTCTGGGCTCCCATCTGCTGGCAACAGGCGAAGTCTCGCTAGGTGGCGAGTTCCGTCCACGCTTTGAAAGTCGTATGTCACATGACTGTAATATCGTTGATCGTAGTAGGAGGCAGGCGTGCGTCTGACATTCTCCACTCGTAGTAACTAACAAAGAAATGTTGTTTTAATCGCAGCAGGTCTCATGAAGTAAATTGAGTATTGTTGACAGGCAGGCAGGCCGGCCGGCCGACCGACCGACCGACCGACCGACCGACCGACCGACCGACCGACCGACCGACCGACAGGCAGGCACATACAGACAGACAGATAGGCTACGCATTAAATTATCGAGAAACGAGAACAAATATAAATTACGCGTTGTAGGAAGAACAGTTAGTCGTATTTTGAGTTTACAAATCTGGTCAATTTCGTTCACTACACGTAATTGTAATACATTAGCCCATTTTACAGCTCTCAATAATTGGGTACCTGGCTACATCCATCGTTGACAATGTGTGAGAAACAAGCTTTCATACAGCAATTGCAGCGGCGTTGTATACCTCTGATATGATTTAAGGAGATAACTCAATGAATACTTACGCTACAGGGGTGAGGTGTAAATCGCTTGACGGTCTAACGACTGGATACTTAGCCATACAAACACACCCTGTCTGTGTCATTCACTGTCTACAATTACGTAGTCACTGTCATAGCTAGGCGATCACAACGAAGAGGTGCGACATAATTGCCCTACGGGGATCTTCTAAAACATCGATGTTTCAAACTTAACGAAATTAGTCTCAGTTTAATGTATTTCTCCCTAACAAACGTATGCTAGCAAATGAGGAAAAGAAACCTTCTCAAAATTTACCGTGTTAATACTTAAACTGACCATCAAACTCAACATCGTTTTCCTAATTATCGATAGAATGTAAACGAGGAGAAAACGTGTTTTCCACTGACACCAACCAAACGGTATCACTTTAAACGTTACAATAGTATAGAAGTTAACTTGGCAGATATTAACTTCTGTGAAACAATGCTCCAACACGTTTCACCAGAGATACCTATATTTTAAAACATGATATTTTCATTTTTATAGAGTGTGTTTTAATAAAGCATATTTGCAGAACATACAGCTTATATAAGAGCTGTGTACTAGCAGTTACAATTGAAAAACAATAGATGTATATATTACAATGAGACCCGAATCATGGCGGACAGACGTATTAGAACTCCGCAAAATTATTCCAGACGCCTCCTGATTTAACTATAATGTAGGGTCGGGGGTTTTCCGAGGGGAAGATCAGACAAACACAATCTGGGGCAGATCTGTGTCCTAGACTAGCATTGGTGTTTAAAGTATTAGGTGAAGCAACACAGCAACATGTTTCATGTCCCAGCCCGTTTCCATTTTGGCCGCCGCCATCTTTTTATTATTTACTGAACTATTGAAAAGCATGGTTATATAACACAGGGTTTTCGATTCTAATGTAAAACTCATTGTCTAAAATTTGCCTTGCGCACAATTATATAATTATATTTTAATTCTTGCTATCCTTTTCTCAATCCGGAAGCCATACACCATCGACTGTAATCAGCTACGAAAACAACGCTTTTTAATATGCTAACTCTGGGGATGGTACGGGTGGTTTGAGCAATTATTATTAAGAATAGTATTTTAGAAAGCCGGACGAGAAACAGGTTTCTGTTTAACTTGACCTTACTTGGCTGGCTTGGCGAATGTCCAGTCACGTAGAGTGTCCGAACCTCTGCGAAAGGCCTCGAGAAAGAGGGCGAACGAGGCGTTGTTATAGTACTGGGCCTGGCGGCCCGTGTGGAGGATGACGTCGAGAGATCCTCCCTGGTCGACGTCACAGAACTATGGAGCAACATAGCAGATGTTGTTGTCATGCAATGTTCAACATTAACAGCAGCAATTACCAGCGTCGTTGCCATCTTTGTCGTCGTCCTATCGTCATAATTATCATACAAACATTGTCAATATCATCACTGTGGTCGCCATTACCATAGCAATCGTCAATCTCCAATCGTCGTTTATGGTGCATCATTCATATAAACATTGTCATCATCATCACTGTGGTCACCATTACCATAGCAATCGTCAATCAGCAATCGTCGTTTATGGTTCATCGTTCACATAAACATTGTCATCATCACCACTGTGGTCACCATTATCATAGCAATAGTCAATCACCAATCGTTGTTTATGGTTCATCGTTCATACAAACATTGTCATCATCATCACTGTGGTCACCATTACCATAGCAATCGTCAATCACAAATCGTCGTTTATGGTTTATCGTTCACATAAACATTGTCATCATCATCACTGTGGTCACCATTACCACAGCAATCGTCAATCACCAATCGTCGTTTATGGAGCACCGTTCATATAAACATTGTCATCATCATCATCCCTATGGTCACCATTACCATAGCAATCGTCAATCACCAATCGTCGTTTATGGAGCATCGTTCATATAAACATTGTCATCATCATCACGTGGTCACCATTACCATAGCAATCGTCAATCACCAATCGTCGTTTATGGAGCATCGTTCATATAAACATTGTCATCATCATCACGTGGTAACCATTACCAAAGCAATAGTCAATCACCAAACGTCGTTTATGGTGCGTCGTTCAGATAAACATTGTCATCATCGTCACTGTGGTCACCATTACCATAGCAATAGTCAATCACCAATCGTTGTTTATGGTTCATCGTTCATATAAACATTGTCATCATCATCACTATGGTCACCATTACCATAGCAATCGTCAATCACCAATCGTCGTTTATGGAGCATCGTTCATATAAACATTGTCATCATCATCACGTGGTCACCATTACCATAGCAATCGTCAATCACCAATCGTCGTTTATGGAGCATCGTTCATATAAACATTGTCATCATCATCACGATGGTCACCATTACCACAGCAATCGTCAACCACCAATCGTCGTTTATGGAGCATCGTTCATATAAACATTGTCATCATCATCACGATGGTCACCATTACCATAGCAATCGTCAATCACCAATCGTCGTTTATGGAGCATCGTTCATATAAACATTGTCATCATCGTCACTGTGATCACCATTACCATAGCAATAGTCAATCACCAAACGTCGTTTATGGTGCGTCGTTCAGATAAACATTGTCATCATCGTCACTGTGGTCACCATTACCATAGCAATAGTCAATCACCAATCGTTGTTTATGGTTCATCGTTCATATAAACATTGTCATCATCATCAATATGGTCACCATTACCATAGCAATCGTCAATCACCAATCGTCGTTTATGGAGAATCGTTCATATAAACATTGTCATCATCATCACTATGGTCACCATTACCATAGCAATCGTCAATCACCAATCGTCGTTTATGGGGGATCGTTCATATAAACATTGTCATCATCATCACGTGGTCACCATTACCATAGCAATCGTCAATCACCAATCGTCGTTTATGGAGCATCGTTCATATAAACATTGTCATCACCATCACGATGGTCACCATTACCATAGCAATCGTCAATCACCAATCGTCGTTTATGGAGCACCGTTCATATAAACATTGTCATCATCATCACCACGTGGTCACCATTACCATAGCAATCGTCAATCACCAATCATCGTTTATGGAGCATCGTTCATATAAACATTGTCATCATCATCACGTGGTCACCATTACCATAGCAATAGTCAATCACCAAACGTCGTTTATGGTGCGTCGTTCAGATAAACATTGTCATCATCGTCACTGTGGTCACCATTACCATAGCAATAGTCAATCACCAATCGTTGTTTATGGTTCATCGTTCATATAAACATTGTCATCATCATCACTAAGGTCACCATTACCATAGCAATCGTCAATCACCAATCGTCGTTTATGGAGCATCGTTCATATAAACATTGTCATCATCATCACTATGGTCACCATTACCATAGCTATCGTCAATCACCAATCGTCGTTTATGGAGCATCGTTCATATAAACATTGTCATTATCATCACTGTGGTCACCATTACCATAGCAATCGTCAATCACCAATCGTCGTTTATGGAGCATCGTTCATATAAACATTGTCATCATCATCACGTGGTCACCATTACCACAGCAATCGTCAATCACCAATCGTCGTTTATGGAGCATCGTTCATATAAACATTGTCATCATCATCACGATGGTCACCATTACCATAGCAATCGCCAATCACCAATCGTCGTTTATGGAGCATCGTTCATATAAACATTGTCATCATCATCACGTGGTCACCATTACCATAGCAATCGTCAATCACCAAACGTCGTTTATGGAGCATCGTTCATATAAACATTGTCATCATCATCACGATGGTCACCATTACCATAGCAATCGTCAACCACCAATCGTCGTTTATGGAGCATCGTTCATATAAACATTGTCATCATCATCACGATGGTCACCATTACCATAGCAATCGTCAATCACCAATCGTCGTTTATGGAGCATCGTTCATATAAACATTGTCAACATCGTAACTGTGATCACCATTACCATAGCAATAGTCAATCACCAAACGTCGTTTATGGTGCGTCGTTCAGATAAACATTGTCATCATCGTCACTGTGATCACCATTACCATAGCAATAGTCAATCACCAATCGTTGTTTATGGTTCATCGTTCATATAAACATTGTCATCATCATCACTAAGGTCACCATTACCATAGCAATCGTCAATCACCAATCGTCGTTTATGGAGCATCGTTCATATAAACATTGTCATCATCATCACTGTGGTCACCATTACCATAGCAATCGTCAATCACCAATCGTCGTTTATGGAGCATCGTTCATATAAACATTGTCATCATCATCACGTGGTCACCATTACCACAGCAATCGTCAATCACCAATCGTCGTTTATGGAGCATCGTTCATATAAACATTGTCATCATCATCACGATGGTCACCATTACCATAGCAATCGTCAATCACCAATCGTCGTTTATGGAGCATCGTTCATATAAACATTGTCATCATCATCACGTGGTCACCATTACCATAGCAATCGTCAATCACCAATCGTCGTTTATGGAGCATCGTTCATATAAACATTGTCATCATCATCACGATGGTCACAATTACCATAGCAATCGTCAACCACCAATCGTCGTTTATGGAGCATCGTTCATATAAACATTGTCATCATCATCACGATGGTCACCATTACCATAGCAATCGTCAATCACCAATCGTCGTTTATGGAGCATCGTTCATATAAACATTGTCATCATCGTAACTGTGATCACCATTACCATAGCAATAGTCAATCACCAAACGTCGTTTATGATGCGTCGTTCAGATAAACATTGTCATCATCGTCACTGTGGTCACCATTACCATAGCAATAGTCAATCACCAATCGTTGTTTATGGTTCATCGTTCATATAAACATTGTCATCATCATCTCTATGGTCACCATTACCATAGCAATCGTCAATCACCAATCGTCGTTTATGGAGCATCGTTCATATAAACATTGTCTTCATCATCACTATGGTCACCATTACCATAGCAATCGTCAATCACCAATCGTCGTTTATGGAGCATCGTTCATATAAACATTGTCATCATCATCACGTGGTCACCATTACCATAGCAATCGTCAATCACTAATCGTCGTTTATGGAGCATCGTTCACATAAACATTGTCACCATCATCACTGTAGTCACCATTACAATAGCAATCGTCAATCATCAAAAGTCGTTTATGGTTCTGCGTTCATATAAACATTGTCATCATCATCACTGTGGTCACCATTACCATAGCAATCGTCAATCACCAATCGTCGTTTATGGTTTATCGTTCACATAAACATTGTCATCATCATCACTGTGGTCACCATTATTATAGCAATAGTCAATCACCAATCGTTGTTTATGGTTCATCGTTCATATAAACAGTGTCGTCATCATCACTATGGTCACCATTACCATAGCAATCGTCAATCACCATTCGTCGTTTATGGAGCATCGTTCATATAAACATTGTCATCATCATCACTATGGTCACCATTACCATAGCAATCGTCAATCACCAATCGTCGTTTATGGAGCATCGTTTATATAAACATTGTCATCATCATCACGTGGTCATCATTACCATAGCAATCGTCAATCACCAATCGTCGTTTATGGAGCATCGTTCATATAAACATTGTCATCATCATCACGTGTTCACCATTACCATAGCAATAGCCAATCACCAAACGTCGTTTACGGTGCGTCGTTCAGATAAACATTGTCATCATCGTCACTGTGGTCACCATTACCATAGCAATAGTCAATCACCAATCGTTGTTTATGGTTCATCGTTCATATAAACATTGTCATCATCATCACAATGGTCACCATTACCACAGCAATCGTCAATCACCAATCGTCGTTTATGGAGCATCGTTCATATAAACATTGTCATCATCATCACTATGGTCACCATTACCATAGCAATCGTAAATCACCAATCGTCGTTTATGGAGCATCGTTCATATAAACATTGTCATCATCATCACGTGGTCACAATTACCATAGCAATCGTCAATCACCAATCGTCGTTTATGGAGCATCGTTCATATAAACATTGTCATCATCGTCACTGTGATCACCATTACCATAGCAATAGACAATCACCAAACGTCGTTTATGGTGCGTCGTTCAGATAAACATTGTCATCATCGTCACTGTGGTCACCATTACCATAGCAATAGTCAATCACCAATCGTTGTTTACGGTTCATCGTTCATATAAACATTGTCATCATCATCAATATGGTCACCATTACCATAGCAATCGTCAATCACCAATCGTCGTTTATGGAGCATCGTTCATATAAACATTGTCATCATCATCACCATGGTCACCATTACCATAGCAATCGTCAATCACCAATCGTCGTTTATGGGGCATCGTTCATATAAACATTGTCATCATCATCACGTGGTCACCATTACCATAGCAATCGTCAATCACCAATCGTTGTTTATGGAGCATCGTTCATATAAACATTGTCATCATCATCATCACGTGGTCACCATTACCATAGCAATCGTCAATCACCAATCATCGTTTATGGAGCATCGTTCATATAAACATTGTCATCATCATCACGTGGTCACCATTACCATAGCAATAGTCAATCACCAAACGTCGTTTATGGTGCGTCGTTCAGATAAACATTGTCATCATCGTCACTGTGGTCACCATTACCATAGCAATAGTCAATCACCAATCGTTGTTTATGGTTCATCGTTCATATAAACATTGTCATCATCATCACTAAGGTCACCATTACCATAGCAATCGTCAATCACCAATCGTCGTTTATGGAGCATCATTCATATATACATTGTCATGATCATCACTATGGTCACCATTACCATAGCAATCGTCAATCACCAATCGTCGTTTATGGAGCATCGTTCATATAAACATTGTCATCATCATCACTGTGGTCACCATTACCATAGCAATCGTCAATCACCAATCGTCGTTTATGGAGCATTGTTCATATAAACATTGTCATCATCATCACGTAGTCACCAATACCACAGCAATCGTCAATCACCAATCGTCGTTTATGGAGCATCGTTCATATAAACATTGTCATCATCATCACGATGGTCACCATTACCATAGCAATCGTCAATCACCAATCGTCGTTTATGGAGCATCGTTCATATAAACATTGTCATCATCATCAC
>JAHLWY010002920.1:0-20573 GCA_020002185.1 Paraescarpia echinospica | reverse complement strand
ATATTTCACGTATATAACATACGTTACAACCACAGCAATATAGATGTTTTCTGATGGTTAGATTTCATCTGATGTGGATGACCAACAACTAAATACGTCAAATGCTGAATGACTATAATTGAAAGATTAGCTGTACAGTCTTACTCGTGAAATATTATGTTAACCTTTCAATTTATTGTTAATGAGCAACTGACAACGTTTTCAATTGTTGATTATCCCTATAAATTTAAATAACCGTCAGAAAACGTCTCAATTTGTTATTGTAAACTGTGCAGTGACACAAGTGAAATCAACAATTAGAAACGTTCTCAATTACTGATTAACAATAAATTTGAAGGGATAAGATAATATTTCACGTGTAAAACACCACTACTTACAAACGCAGCAATATATATGTTTTCTGATGGTTAGTTTTTATCTTTTGGGTATAATCAACTATTAAAAACGATCCCAAATGCAGAATAGCAATCAATTAAAAGTAATGATACAATATTTCACGTGTAACAAAGCACACCTTAGAATCACAGCAATATAGATGTTTTTTGATGGTTTGTTTTCATCTTTTGGGGATAATCGACAATTATAAACGATCCCAAATACAGAATATTATTCAATTCAAAGTTACGATACCATATTTCACGTGTAAGGCAGCATACCTTTACAACCACAGCAATATAGATGTTTTGTGACGGTTAGTTTTCATTTATATGGCATGACCAACGATTAAAAACGTTAAAAGCTGAATGTATACTATGAATCGATGGATTAGCTGTCTTACTCGTGAAATATTATGTTATCCCTTTCAATTTATTGTTAATCAGCAATTGACAACGTTTTTAATTGTTGATTACCCTTACAATAAAAATAACCATCAGAAAATGTCTCAATTTATGTAATTGTAAACTGTGCAGTCATACAACTGAAATGAACAATTAAAAACAATGTCAATTGCTGATTAACAATAAATTGAAAGGGATAACATAATATTTCACGTGTATTGCTACATACGTTACAACCACAGCAATATAGATGTTTTGTGACAGTTAGTTTTCATTTATATGGGATGAACAACGATTAAAAACGTTAAAAGCTGAATTAGTATGATTCGATGGATTAGCTGTACAGTCTTACTCGTGAAATATTATGTTAACCTTTCAATTTATTGTTAATGAGCAACTGACAACGTTTTGAATTGTTGATTATCCCTATAAATTTAAATAACCATCAGAAAACGTCTAAATTTATGTTATTGTAAACTGTGCAGTCATACAAGTGAAATCAACAATTAGAAACGTTCTCAATTACTGATTAACAATAAATTTGAAGGGATAAGATAATATTTCACGTGTAAAACAGCACTACTTACAAACACAGCAATATAGATGTTTTCTGATGGTTAGTTTTTATCTTTTGGGTATAATCAACTATTAAAAACGATCCCAAATGCAGAATATTATTCAATTCAAAGTTATGATATAACATTTCACGTGTAAGACAGCACACCTTTACAATGACAGCAATATAGATGTTTTGTGACGGTTAGTTTTCATTTATAGGGGATGACAAACGATTAAAAACGTTAAAAGCTGAATTACTATGAATCGATGGATTAGCTGTCTTACTCGTGAAATATTATGTTATCCCTTTCAATTTATTGTTAATCAGCAATTGACAACGTTTTTAATTGTTGATTACCCTTACAATAAAAATAACCGTCAGAAAACGTCACTTTATGTAATTGTAAACTGTGCAGTCATACAACTGAAATGAACAATTAAAAACAATGTCAATTGCTGATTAACAATAAATTGAAAGGGATAAGATAATATTTCACGTGTATTGCTACATACGTTACAACCACAGCAATATAGATGTTTTCTGATGGTTAGATTTCATCTGATGTGGATGACCAACAATTAAATATGTCAAATACTGAATGACCAACAATTAAAAACGTTAAAAGCTGAATTATTATGAATTAGCTGTACAGTCTTACTCATGAAATATTATGTTAACCTTTCAATTTATTGTTAATGAGTAACTGACAACGTTTTCAATTGTTGATTATCCCTATAAATTTAAATAACCGTCAGAAAACGTCTAAATTTATGTTATTGTAAACTGTGCAGTCATACAAGTGAAATCAACAATTAAAAACGTTGTCAATTACTAATTAACAATAAATTTGAAGGGATAAGATAATATCTCACGTCTAAAACACCACAACTTACAAACACAGCAATATAGATGTTTTCTGATAGTTAGTTTTCATCTGTTGGGGATAATCAACTATTAAAAACGATCCCAAATGCAGAATAGCAATCAATTGAAAGTAATGATACAATATTTCACGTGTAAGAAAGCACACCTTACAATCACAGCAATATAGATGTTTTTTGATGGTTTGTTTTCATCTTTTGGGGATAATCGACAATTATAAACGATCCCAAATACAGAATATTATTTAATTCAAAGTTATGATATAACATTTCACGTGTAAGGCAGCACACCTTTACAATGACAGCAATATAGATGTTTTGTGGCGGTTAGTTTTCATTTATATGGGATGACAAACGATTAAAAACGTTAAAAGCTGAATTACTATGAATCGATGGATTAGCTGTCTTACTCGTGAAATATTATGTTATCCCTTTCAATTTATTGTTAATCAGCAATTGACAACGTTTTTAATTGTTGATTACCCTTACAATAAAAATAACCATCAGAAAATGTCTCAATTTATGTAATTGTAAACTGTGCAGTCATACAACTGAAATGAACAATTAAAAACAATGTCAATTGCTGATTAACAATAAATTGAAAGGGATAACATAATATTTCACGTGTATTGCTACGTTACAACCACAGCAATATAGATGTTTTGTGACGGTTAGTTTTCATTTATATGGGATGACCAACGATTAAAAACGTTAAAAGCTGAATTAGTATGATTCGATGGATTAGCTGTACAGTCTTACTCGTGAAATATTATGTTAACCTTTCAATTTATTGTTAATGAGCAACTGACAAAGTTTTCAATTGTTGATTATCCCTATAAATTTAAATAACCGTCAGAAAACGTCTAAATTTATGTTATTGTAAACTGTGCAGTCATACAAGTGAAATCAACAATTAGAAACGTTCTCAATTACTGATTAACAATAAATTTGAAGGGATAAGATAATATTTCACGTGTAAAAAACAGCACTACTTACAAACACAACAATATAGATGTTTTCTGATGGTTAGTTTTTATCTTTTGGGTATAATCAACTATTAAAAACGATCCCAAATGCAGAATAACAATCAATTGAAAGTAATGATACAATATTTCACGTGTAACAAAGCACACCTTAGAATCACAGCAATATAGATGTTTTTTGATGGTTTGTTTTCATCTTTTGGGGATAATCGACAATTATAAACGATCCCAAATACAGAATATTATTCAATTCAAAGTTATGATATAACATTTCACGTGTAAGGCAGCACACCTTTACAATGACAGCAATATAGATGTTTTGTGACGGTTAGTTTTCATTTATAGGGGATGACAAACGATTAAAAACGTTAAAAGCTGAATTACTATGAATCGATGGATTAGCTGTCTTACTCGTGAAATATTATGTTATCCCTTTCAATTTATTGTTAATCAGCAATTGACAACGTTTTTAATTGTTGATTACCCTTACAATAAAAATAACCGTCAGAAAACGTCACTTTATGTAATTGTAAACTGTGCATGAACATGAACAATTAATGAACAATTAAAAACAATGTCAATTGCTGATTAACAATAAATTGAAAGGGATAAGATAATATTTCACGTGTATTGCTACATACGTTACAACCACAGCAATATAGATGTTTTCTGATGGTTAGATTTCATCTGATGTGGATGACCAACAACTAAATACGTCAAATGCTGAATGACTATAATTGAAAGATTAGCTGTACAGTCTTACTCGTGAAATATTATGTTAACCTTTCAATTTATTGTTAATGAGCAACTGACAACGTTTTCAATTGTTGATTATCCCTATAAATTTAAATAACCGTCAGAAAACGTCTCAATTTGTTATTGTAAACTGTGCAGTGACACAAGTGAAATCAACAATTAGAAACGTTCTCAATTACTGATTAACAATAAATTTGAAGGGATAAGATAATATTTCACGTGTAAAACACCACTACTTACAACCACAGCAATATAGATGTTTTGTGACGGTTAGTTTTCATTTATATGGGATGACCAACGATTAAAAACGTTAAAAGCTGAATTACTATGAATCGATGGATTAGCTGTCTTACTCGTGAAATATTATGTTATCCCTTTCAATTTATTGTTAATCAGCAATTGACAACGTTTTTAATTGTTGATTACCCTTACAATAAAAATAACCATCAGAAAATGTCTCAATTTATGTAATTGTAAACTGTGCAGTCATACAACTGAAATGAACAATTAAAAACAATGTTAATTGCTGATTAACAATAAATTGAAAGGGATAACATAATATTTCACGTGTATTGCTACATACGTTACAACCACAGCAATATAGATGTTTTGTGACGGTAAGTTTTCATCTGTTGGGAATGATCAACAATTAAAAACGTTGTCAATTGCTGATTAACAATAAATTGAAAGGTTAACATAATATTTCACCAGTAAGAGTGTACAGCTAATCCATCGAATCATAGTAATTCAGCTTTTAACGTTTTTAATCGTTGGTCATCATCCCATATAAATGAAAACTAACCGTCACAAAACATCTATATTGCTGTCATTGTAAAGGTGTGCTTTCTTACACGTGAAATATTGTATCATTACTTTCAATTGATTGCTATTCTGCATTTGGGATCGTTTTTAATAGTTGATCATCCTCAACAGATGAAAACTAACTATCAGAAAACATGTATATTGCTGTGTTTGTAAGTTGTGGTGTTTTACACGTGAAATATTATCTTATCCCTTCAAATTTATTGTTAATTAGTAATTTACAACGTTTTTAATTGTTGATTTCACTTGTGTCACTGCACAGTTTAAAATAACATAAATTTAGACGTTTTCTGACGGTTATTTAAATTTATAGGAATAATCAACAATTGAAAACGTCAGTTGCTCATTAACAATAATTTGAAAGGGATAACATAAAATTTCACGAGTAAGACTGTTCAGCTAATCTTTCAATTAATAGTCATTCAGCATTTGACGTATTTAGTTGTTGGTCATCCACATCAGATGAAAACTAGCCATCAGAAAACGTGTATATTGCTGTGGTTGTAACGTATGTAGCAATACACGTGAAATATTATGTTATCCCTTTCAATTTATCGTTAATGAGCAATTGACATTGTTTTTAATTGTTGATTTCACTTGTATGACTGCACAGTTTACAATAACATAAATTTAGACGTTTTCTGACGGTTATTTAAATTTATAGGGATAATCAACAATTGAAAACGTTGTCAGTTGCTCATTAACAATAAATTGAAAGGTTAACATAATATTTCACGAGTAAGACTGTACAGCTAATCCATCGAATCATAGTAATTCAGCTTTTAACGTTTTTAATCGTTGGTCATCCCATATAAATGAAAACTAACCGTCACAAAACATCTATATTGTTGTCATTGTAAAGGTATGCTGCCTTACACGTGAAATATTATATCGTAACTTTGAATTGTATAATATTCTGTATTTGGGATCGTTTATAATTGTCGATTATTCCCAAAAGATGAAAACAAACCATCAAAAAACATCTATATTGCTGTGATTCTAAGGTGTGCTTTGTTACACGTGAAATATTGTATCATTACTTTCAATTGATTTGCTATTCTGCATTTGGGATCGTTTTTAATAGTTGATTATACCCAAAAGATAAAACTAACCATCAGAAAACATCTATATTGCTGCGTTTGTAAGTAGTGGTGTTTTACACGTGAAATATTATATTATCCCTTCAAATTTATTGTTAATCAGTAATTGAGAACGTTTCTAATTGTTGATTTCACTTGTGTCACTGCACAGTTTACAATAACAAATTGAGACGTTTTCTGACGGTTATTTAAATTTATAGGGATAATCAACAATTGAAAACGTTGTCAGTTGCTCATTAACAATAAATTGAAAGGTTAACATAATATTTCACGAGTAAGACTGTACAGCTAATCTTTCAATTATAGTCATTCAGCATTTGACGTATTTAGTTGTTGGTCATCCACATCAGATTAAATCTAACCATCAGAAAACATCTATATTGCTGTGGTTGTAACGTATGTAGCAATACACGTGAAATATTATCTTATCCCTTTCAATTTATTGTTAATCAGCAATTGACATTGTTTTTAATTGTTCATTTCAGTTGTATGACTGCACAGTTTACAATTATATAAAGTGAGACGTTTTCTGACGGTTATTTTTATTGTAAGGGTAATCAACAATTAAAAACGTTGTCAATTGCTGATTAACAATAAATTGAAAGGGATAACATAATATTTCACGAGTAAGACTGTACAGCTAATCCATCGAATCATAGTAATTCAGCTTTTAACGTTTTTAATCGTTGGTCATCCCATGTAAATGAAAACTAACCGTCACAAAACATCTATATTGCTGTCATTGTAAAGGTGTGCTGCCTTACACGTGAAATGTTATATCATAACTTTGAATTGAATAATATTCTGCATTTGGGATCGTTTTTAATAGTTGATTTCACTTGTATGACTGCACAGTTTACAATAACATAAATTTAGACGTTTTCTGACGGTTATTTAAATTTATAGGGATAATCAACAATTGAAAACTTTGTCAGTTGCTCATTAACAATAAATTGAAAGGTTAACATAATATTTCACGAGTAAGACTGTACAGCTAATCCATCGAATCATACTAATTCAGCTTTTAACGTTTTTAATCGTTGTTCATCCCATATAAATGAAAACTAACCGTCACAAAACATCTATATTGCTGTGGTTGTAACGTATGTAGCAATACACGTGAAATATTATGTTATCCCTTTCAATTTATTGTTAATCAGCAATTGACATTGTTTTTAATTGTTCATTTCAGTTGTATGACTGCACAGTTTACAATTACATAAATTGAGACATTTTCTGATGGTTATTTTTATTGTAAGGGTAATCAACAATTAAAAACGTTGTCAATTGCTGATTAACAATAAATTGAAAGGGATAACATAATATTTCACGAGTAAGACAGCTATTCCATCGATTCATAGTATACATTCAGCTTTTAACGTTTTTAATCGTTGGTCATCCCATATAAATGAAAACTAACCGTCACAAAACATCTATATTGCTGTGGTTGTAAAGGTATGCTGCCTTACACGTGAAATATGGTATCGTAACTTTGAATTGAATAATATTCTGTATTTGGGATCGTTTATAATTGTCGATTATCCCCAAAAGATGAAAACAAACCATCAAAAAACATCTATATTGCTGTGATTCTAAGGTGTGCTTTGTTACACGTGAAATATTGTATCATTACTTTCAATTGATTGTTATTCTGCATTTGGGATCGTTTTTAATAGTTGATTATACCCAAAAGATAAAAACTAACCATCAGAAAACATCTATATTGCTGCGTTTGTAAGTAGTGGTGTTTTACACGTGAAATATTATCTTATCCCTTCAAATTTATTGTTAATCAGTAATTGAGAACGTTTCTAATTGTTGATTTCACTTGTGTCACTGCACAGTTTACAATAACAAATTGAGACGTTTTCTGACGGTTATTTAAATTTATAGGGATAATCAACAATTGAAAACGTTGTCAGTTGCTCATTAACAATAAATTGAAAGGTTAACATAATATTTCACGAGTAAGACTGTACAGCTAATCTTTCAATTATAGTCATTCAGCATTTGACGTATTTAGTTGTTGGTCATCCACATCAGATGAAATCTAACCATCAGAAAACATCTATATTGCTGTGGTTGTAACGTATGTAGCAATACACGTGAAATATTATCTTATCCCTTTCAATTTATTGTTAATCAGCAATTGACATTGTTTTTAATTGTTCATTTCAGTTGTATGACTGCACAGTTTACAATTATATAAAGTGAGACGTTTTCTGACGGTTATTTTTATTGTAAGGGTAATCAACAATTAAAAACGTTGTCAATTGCTGATTAACAATAAATTGAAAGGGATAACATAATATTTCACGAGTAAGACTGTACAGCTAATCCATCGAATCATAGTAATTCAGCTTTTAACGTTTTTAATCGTTGGTCATCCCATGTAAATGAAAACTAACCGTCACAAAACATCTATATTGCTGTCATTGTAAAGGTGTGCTGCCTTACACGTGAAATGTTATATCATAACTTTGAATTGAATAATATTCTGCATTTGGGATCGTTTTTAATAGTTGATTATACCCAAAACATAAAAACTAACCATCAGAAAACATCTATATTGCTGTGTTTGTAAGTAGTGCTGTTTTACACGTGAAATATTATCTTATCCCTTCAAATTTATTGTTAATCAGTAATTGAGAACGTTTCTAATTGTTGATTTCACTTGTATGACTGCACAGTTTACAATAACATAAATTTAGACGTTTTCTGACGGTTATTTAAATTTATAGGGATAATCAACAATTGAAAACTTTGTCAGTTGCTCATTAACAATAAATTGAAAGGTTAACATAATATTTCACGAGTAAGACTGTACAGCTAATCCATCGAATCATACTAATTCAGCTTTTAACGTTTTTAATCGTTGTTCATCCCATATAAATGAAAACTAACCGTCACAAAACATCTATATTGCTGTGGTTGTAACGTATGTAGCAATACACGTGAAATATTATGTTATCCCTTTCAATTTATTGTTAATCAGCAATTGACATTGTTTTTAATTGTTCATTTCAGTTGTATGACTGCACAGTTTACAATTACATAAATTGAGACATTTTCTGATGGTTATTTTTATTGTAAGGGTAATCAACAATTAAAAACGTTGTCAATTGCTGATTAACAATAAATTGAAAGGGATAACATAATATTTCACGAGTAAGACAGCTAATCCATCGATTCATAGTAATTCAGCTTTTAACGTTTTTAATCGTTGGTCATCCCATATAAATGAAAACTAACCGTCACAAAACATCTATATTGCTGTGGTTGTAAAGGTATGCTGCCTTACACGTGAAATATGGTATCGTAACTTTGAATTGAATAATATTCTGTATTTGGGATCGTTTATAATTGTTGATTATCCCCAAAAGATGAAAACAAACCATCAAAAAATATCTATATTGCTGTGATTGTAAGGTGTGCTTTCTTACACGTGAAATATTGTATCATTACTTTCAATTGATTGGTATTCTGCATTTGAGATCGTTTATAATTGTCGATTATCCCCAAAAGATGAAAACAAACCATCAAAAAACATCTATATTGCTGTGATTCTAAGGTGTGCTTTGTTACACGTGAAATATTGTATCATTACTTTCAATTGATTGCTATTCTGCATTTGGGAACGTTTTTAATAGTTGATTATCCCCAAAAGATAAAAACTAACCATCAGAAAACATCTATATTGCTGTGTTTGTAAGTAGTGCTGTTTTACACGTGAAATATTATGTTATCCCTTCAAATTTATTGTTAATCAGTAATTGAGAACGTTTCTAATTGTTGATTTCACTTGTATGACTGCACAGTTTACAATAACATAAATTTAGACGTTTTCTGACGGTTATTTAAATTTATAGGGATAATCAACAATTGAAAACGTTGTCAGTTGCTCATTAACAATAAATTGAAAGGTTAACATAATATTTCACGAGTAAGACTGTACAGCTAATCCATCGAATCATAGTAATTCAGCTTTTAACGTTTTTAATCGTTGGTCATCCCATATAAATGAAAACTAACCGCCACAAAACATCTACATTGCTGTCATTGTAAATGTGTGCTGCCTTACACGTGAAATGTTATATCATAACTTTGAATTGAATAATATTCTGTATTTGGGATCGTTTATAATTGTCGATTATCCCCAAAAGATGAAAACAAACCATCAAAAAACATCTATATTGCTGTGATTGTAAGGTGTGCTTTCTTACACGTGAAATATTGTATCATTACTTTCAATTGATTGCTATTCTGCATTTGGGATCGTTTTTAATAGTTGATCATCCCCAACAGATGAAAACTAACCGTCACAAAACATTTATATTGCTGTGATTGTAAAGGTATGCTGCCTTACACGTGAAATATTATATCATAACTTTGAATTGAATAATATTCTGCATTTGGGATCGTTTATAATTGTTGATTATCCCCAAAAGATGAAAACAAACCATCAAAAAATATCTATATTGCTGTGATTGTAAGGTGTGCTTTCTTACACGTGAAATATTGTATCATTACTTTCAATTGATTGCTATTCTGCATTTGAGATCGTTTATAATTGTTGATTATCCCCAAAAGATGAAAACAAACCATTTGTATGTATGAATGTATGTATGTATGTATGTATGTATGTATGTATGTATGTATGTATGTATGTATGTATGTATGTATGTATGTATGTATGTATGTATGTATGTATGTATGTATGTATGTATGTATGTATGTATGTATGTATGGTTGTATGGTTGTATGGTTGTATGTATGTATGGTTGTATGTATGGTTGTATGTATGGTTGTATGTATGGTTGTATGGTTGTATGTATGGATGTATGTATGTATGTGTGGATGTATGTATGGATGATTGTGTGTCTCTGTGTATGTATCTAAGAGTGTGTGTGTATTTGTGTATGTGTGTATGTATGTATGTATGTACGGATGCTTGTGTGTGTCTGTGTGTGTATCTGTTTATGTGTGTATGAGTGTGTGTGTATGTATGCATGTATGTATGTATGTGTGTATCTATGAATGTATGTATGTATATATGTATTCATGAATGCATGTGCTTGTGTGGGTGTATGTGTGTATGTGTGTATGTGTGTATATGTGTATGTGTTTGTGTATGTGTGTATGTGTGTATGTGTGTATGTGTGTATGTGTGTGTGTGTGTATGTGTGTATGTGTGTATGTGTGTATGTGTGTATGTGCGCATGTGCGCATGTGCGCATGTGGGTATGTGCGTATGTATGCATGCGTGTATGCATGTGTGTATGTATGTGTGTATGTATGTGTGTATGTGTGTATGTATGTATGTATGTATGTATGTATGTATGTATGTATGTATGTATGTATGTATGTATGTATGTATGTATGTATGTATGTACGTATATATGTATGTATGTATGTATACATGCGTGTATGCATGCGTGTATGCATTCGTGTATGTATGTGTGTAGGTGTGTAGGTGTATACGTGTGTATGTCTGTATGTGGTTATGTGTGTACGTGTAAAGGTGTGTATGTGTGTGTGTATGTGTGTGTGCGTGTGTGTATGTGTCTATGTGTGTATGTGCACATGTACTTGTGCACATGTGAATATGTTAAATATGTATATATATGCATATGTATGTATGTGTGTATGTATATGTGTATGTATGTATGTATGTATGTATGTATGTATGTATGTATGTATGTATGTATGTATGTATGTATGTATGTATGTATGTATGTATGTATGTATGTATGTACATATGTATTAATGAATGCATGTGCTTGTGTGTGTGTGTGTGTGTATGTGTCGATGTATGTACGTGTGTATGTCTGTATGTGCGTATGTGCGTATGTGAGTATGTGCGTATGTGCGTATGTGCGTATGTGCGTATGTGCGAATGTGGGTATGTGGGTATATGCGTATGTGCGTATGTGCGTATGTGCGCATGTGCGCATGTGCGAATGTGGGTATGTGGGTATGTGCGTATGTGTGTATGTATGTATGTACGTATGTATGTATGTATGTATGTATGTATGTACGTACGTATGTACGTATGTATGTATGTATGTATGTAAGTATGTATATATGTATGTATGTATGTATGTATGTATTTATAAGTGTATGTGTGTATGTATGTGTGTATGTATGTGTGTATGTATGTGTGTATGTATGTGTGTATGTATGTGTTTATGTATGTGTGTATCTGTGTATGTATGTGTTTATGTGTGTATGTGTGTATGTATGTATGTATGTATGTATGTATGTATGTATGTATGTATGTATGTATGTAAATATGTACGTATGGATGCTTGTGTGTCTCTGTGTATATATCTGTGAATGTGTGTATGAGTGTGTGTGTGTATGTGTGTATGCATGCGTGTATGCATGCGTGTACGTATGCGTGTATGTATGCATGTATTTATGTATTTATGTGTATATATGTATGTATGCATGTATGCATGTATGCATGTATGCATGTATGCATGTATGCATGTATGCATGTATGCATGTATGCATGTATGCATGTATGCATGTATGCATGTATGCATGTATGCATGTATGCATGTATGCATGTATGCATGTATGCATGTATCCATCTATGTATGTATGCATGTATGCATGTATGCATGTATGCAAATATATATTTATTTTCGTATGTATTGATGTGCGTAAATATCTATGTAAATATATGTATGTGTGTTTGTGCGTGTATGTGTGCGAATAAGTATGCGTGTATGTATGCGTGTATGCATGAGTTTATGTACGTGTGTATGTGTATATATATATGTATGCATATATCTATGTATGTATGCATATATGCATATATGCATGTATGTATGTATGTATGTATGTATTTATGTATGTATGTATGTATGTATTTATGTATGTATGTATGTATGTATGTATGTGTGAATGTGTGAATGTGTGTATGTGTGTATGTATGTATGTATGTATGTATGTATGTATGTATGTATGTATGTATGTATGTATGTATGTATGTATGTATGTATGTATGTATGTATGTATGTATGTATGTATGTATGTATGTATGTATGTATGTATGTATGTATGTATGTATGGTTGTATGTATGGATGTATGTATGTATGTATGGATGTATGTATGGATGCTTGTGTGTCTCTGTGTATGTATCTGTGTATGTATTAAGAGTGTGTGTGTCACCTTGGTACAGTCCCTCATTATTTCTGTACCAGTAAAGTGTATAAGATAGTCGTTCTAATAGTCACCTCACAATTAAGGTTACCAATGCACAGTCTGAAATTACTTCTGGACCAATAAAGTGTAGAAATTAGGCCTGCTAATACAGTCACCTGACTATTAAGGACACCCTATTACAGTCCGAAATTATTTCTGTAACAACAAAATGTAGAAGTTAGCCCTACTAATACAGTCATCTCACAGTAAAGGTCACCTTCGTACTGACCAACATTATTTTTGTACCAGTAGAGTGTAGGAAGTTAGTTCTGCTGATACAGTCACCTCACAAATCAGGTCACTTTGGTACAATCCCACATTATTTCTGTACCAGTAAAGTGTAGAAGTTAGTCCTGCTAATACAGTCACATCACAATTAAGGTCACCCAAAGACAGAAACAAATGATTTCTGTACATGTAAATTGTAGAATTTAGTCTTGGTAACACAGTTACCTCACAATTAAGGTCACCATGGTACAGTGACACATTATTTCTGTAATAATAAAGTGTAGAATTTACCCCTTGTAAAACAGTCACCTGACAATTAAGGTCACCCTAAGAGAGTACCAAATTATTTTTGCACCAGGAAGGTGAGAAAATTATTCCTGATAATACAGTCACCTCACAAATAAAGACACCTTGGTACAATCCTACATTATTTCTGTACCAGTAGAGAGTAGGAAATTAGTTCTGCTGATACCAGTCACCTCACAAATCAGGTCACTTTGGTACAATCCCACATTATTTCTGTACCAGTAAAGTGTAGAAGGATACTGCTGCTAATAGTCACCTCATAATTAAGGTCACCCTGGGAGTGTCCCAAATTATTTATGTAACAGCAAAGTGTAGAAAGTTAGTCCTACTAATATAGTCACCTCACAATTAAGGTCACCTTGAAACAGTCCCTCATTATTTCTGTACAAGAAAAGTGTAGATGTTAGTCCTACTAATACAGTCATCTCACAATAACGGTCACCCAAAGACAGTACCAAATGATTTCTGTACATGTAAAGTGTAGAATTTAGTCCTGGTAATACAGTTACCTCACAATTAAGGTCACCTTACTAGTCTGAAATTATTTCTACACCAGTAAAATGTAGAAGGATACTCCTGCTAGAGAATCACCTGATAAATAAGGTCACCCTGTGAGTGTCCAAAATTATTTCTGTACAAGTAAAGTGTAGAAGTTAGTGTTGCTAATACAGTCACCTCACAATTAAGTTCACCCTAGGACACAAACAAATGATTTCTCTACCAGTAAAGTGTATACCATTAAAATGTAGAAGTTAGTCCTGCTAATACAGTCACCTCATAATTAAGGTCACCTTGGTACAGTCCCTTATTATTTCTGTACCAGTAAAGTGGAAAAATAGATCCTGATAATACATTCAGCTGACCATTACCAAGACAGTACAAAATTATTTCTGCACAAGTAAAATGTGGATGTTTGTACTGCTAATATAGTCACCTCACAATTAAAATCACCCTGGAACATTCAAAACTTGTTCTATAACAATAAAGCATAGAAGTTAGTCCTGCTAATTAAGGTCACACTGGGACAGTACCAAATGATTTCTGTACAAGTAAAATGCAGAAGTTAGTCCCGTTAATTCAGTCACCTCACAATTAAGGTCACCTCCGTACAGTCCCTCATTATTTCTGTACCAGTAAAGTGTATAAGATAGTCGTTCTAATAGTCACCTCACAATTAAGGTTACCAATGCACAGTCTGAAATTACTTCTGTACCAATAAAGTGTAGAAATTAGGCCTCCTAATACAGTCACCTGACTATTAAGGACACCCTGGTACAGTCCGAAATTGTTTCTGTAACAACAAAATGTAGAAGTTAGCCCTACTAATACAGTCATCTCACAGTTAAGGTCACCTTCGTACTGTCCAACATTATTTTTGTACCAGTAGAGTGTAGGAAGTTAGTTCTGCTGATACAGTCACCTCACAAATCAGGTCACTTTGGTACAATCCCACATTATTTCTGTACCAGTAAAGTGTAGAAGTTAGTCCTGCTAATACAGTCACATCACAATTAAGGTCACCCAAAGACAGAAACAATTGATTTCTGTACATGTAAATTGTAGAATTTAGTCTTGGTAATAGAGTTACCTCACAATTAAGGTCATCATCGAATAGTGACACATTATTTCTGTAATAATAAAGTGTAGAATTTACCCCTTGTAAAACAGTCACCTCACAAATAAGGTCACCCTAAGAGAGTACCAAATTATTTCTGCACCAGAAAGTGAGGAAGTTATTCATGATGATACAGTCACCTCACAAATAAAGACACCTTGGTACAATCCTACATTATTTTTGTACCAGTAAAGTGTAGAAGTTAGTCTTGCTAATACAGTCACCTCATAATTAAGGTCACCCTGGGAGAGTCCCAAATTATTTATGTACCAGTAAAGTGTAGAAATTAATCCTGCTAATACAGTCACTTGACTCTTAAGGTCACCATGGTACAGTCCAAAATTATTTCTGTACCAGTAAAATGTAGAAGTTAGTCCTGCTAATACAGTTACCTCACAATTAAGTTCACCCAAAGACAATACGAAATGATTTCTGTACAAGAAAAGTGTAGATGTTAGCCCTACTAATACAGTCACCTCACAATTAAGGTCATCCTAGGACTGTACCAAATGATTTCTGTACCAGTATAGTGTGGAAGTTAGTCCTGCTAATATAGTCACCTCACAATTAAAGTCACCCTGGAACAGTCCCAAAATATGTCTGTAGCACTAAAGCATAGAAGTTAGACCTGTTAACGAAGGTCACCCTGGGACAGTCCCAAATGATTTTTGTACCAGTAAAGTGAAGTTATTCTAGCTAATACAGTGAGGCAATGAAGGTCACCTTGCTACAGTCTGAAATTATTTCTGTAGCAGTAACGTGTAGAAGTTAGTCCTGCTAATAAGGTCACCTCACAATTATGGTCACCTTGGTAGTCTTAAATTATTTCTACACCAGTAAAATGTAGATGGATACTGCTGCTAATAGAATCACCTCATAATTAAGGTCACCTTTAGGAGTGTCCCAAATTATTTATGTAACAGTAAAGTGTAGAAAGTTAGTCCTGCTAATATAATCACCTCACAATTAAGGTCACCTTGGTACAGCCCCTCATTATTTCTGTACCAGTAAAGTGTAGAAATTAGTATTACTAAAACTGTCACCTGACTATTAATGACACCCTGGTAGTCCGAAATTATTTCTGTACAGGTAAAATGTAGAAATTAGTCCTACTAATACAGTCACCTCACAATTAAGGTCACCATAGGAGAGTACCAAATTATTTTTGCACCAGTAAGGTGTAGAAGTTAGTCGTGCTAATAAGGTCACCTCACAAATGAGGTCACCTTGGTAGTCTGAAATTAGTTCTACAGCAGTAAAATGTGGAAGTTAGTCCTGCTAATACAGTCACATGACAATTAAGGTTACTTATCTGTTGTTGTGTATTTGTTGTTCTACCTTCTGCACCAGTCACTTGGGAATCAAGACAAAGAACCTCTCCTGAAACAGAAATGCATTTTCTATCAATGCCAATCTAATGCACATGCATGGATCATCATATCTGAAAAGTATGTCCAAAAAGTGTAAAACGTTTTTTATAAAAGCGATTTAGTTTTACTTAATTCCTGAGGCTTGATAATAGTTAACTTTTTCCAGTATATTTGTATTATATAGATGCTATCAATGACATATATTCAAATAATATATCAAGTAAAGGAGCATGTATCTTTTAAAGATGGCTTACACATGTTCTATCAGTGGCAAATGATAAAAGTGGTTAATGACATGGTTTCTACATTTTGCGAAAAATGATGAATAGAGTTATTGCCTCACAATTAAGGTCACCCTAGCACAGTACCAAAAGATTTATGTACCAGTAAAATGTAGAAGTTAGTTCAGATAATACAGTCACCTCATAATTACGGTCACCCTGGGAGAGTCCCAAATTATTTATGTAACAATAAAATGTAGAAAGTTAGTACTGCTAATACAGTCACCTCACAATTAAGGTTACTTATCTGTTGCTGTGTATTTGTTGGTCTACCTTCTGCACCAGTCACTCGGGAATCAAGTCCACGAACCTCTCCTGACACAGAAATGCATTTTCTACCAATGTCCATCTAATGCACATGCATGGATCATCAGAACTAAAAAGTATGTCCAAAAAGTCTATTGCATTTATTATAAAGGCGATTTAGTTTTATTTAATTCATGAGGCTTTATAATAATTTATTTTTTCCAGTATACCTGTATTATGTAGATGATATCAATGACAGAAATTCCAATAATATATGGAGTAACAGAGCATGTAACTTTTAAAGATGGCTTACATATGTTCTATCAGTGGCAAATGGTACAACTGGGTAATGACAGATGGTTTCTACATTTTGTGAAAAATGATGTTTAGAGCTATTGCCTCAGAACTAAAGGTCACCCACGGACAGTACCAAATGATTTATGTACCAGTAGAGTGTAGAAGTTAGTCCTACTAATACAGTCACCTCACAATTAAGGTCACCTCCAATTAAGGTCACCGTGGTACAGTCTGAAATTATTTCTGTACTACTAAAGCGTGGAAGTTAGTCCTGCTAATAGAGTCACCTCACAATTAAGGTCACCTTGGTACAGGCTGAAATTATTTATGTACCAGTAGAATGTATAAATTAGTCCTGCTAATACAGTCACCTGTCTATTAAGGTCATCCTGGTACAGTCACAAATTACTTCAGTACCAGTAAAATATAGAAGTTAGTCCTGCTAATACAATCACCTCACAGTTAAGGTCCCCTTGGAACAGTCCCACATTATTTCTGTACAAGTAAAGTGTAGAAGTTAGTCCTGCTAATATAGTCACATTACAATTAAGGTCACCTTGTAACAGTCCCTCATTATTTCTGTACCAGTAAAGAGTAGAAGTTATTACTGCTACTACAGTCACCTCATAATTAAGATCACCCAAAGACAGTACTAAATAATTTGTGTACCAATAAAGTGTAGAAGTTAGTCGTGTTAATACAGTCACCTCACAATTAAGGTCACCTTGGTACAGTCCCACATTATTTCTGTACTAGTAAAGTGTAGAAATTGGCCCTGCTAATACAGTCACCTCCCAAGTAAGGTCACCCTAGGACAGAACAAAATTATTTCTGCTCAAGTAAAGTGTGGATGTTATTCCTGCTAATACTGTCACCTCACAATTAAAATCACCCTGGAACATTCCCAATTTTTGTATAACAATCAAGCGTAGAAGTTAATCCTGCTAACTAAGGTCACCCTGGGAGTTCCAAATTATTTTTGCACCAGTAAAGTGTGGAAGTTAGTCCAGCTAATACAGTCACCTCACAATTAAAGTCACCCTGGAACAGTCCCAAAATATGTCTGTATCACTAAAGCATAGGAGTTAGTCCTGCTAATTAAGGTCACCCTGGGACAGTCCCAGATGATTTCTGTACGAATAAAGTAAAGAAGTTAGTCTAGCGAATACAGTGACCTCACAATAAAGGTCACCTTGGTACAGTCTGTAATTATTTCTGTAGCAGTAACGTGTAGTAGATGTTAGTACTATTCATTAAGGTCACCATGGTACAGTCCAAAATTATTTCTGTACCAGTAAAATGTAGAAGTTAGTCCTGCAATGTACTGTATCTCACAATAACGGTCACCCAAAGACAGTACCAAATGATTTCTGTACGTGTAAAGTGTAGAATTTAGTCCTGGTAATACAGTTACCTCACAATTAAGGTCACCTTGGTAGTCTGAAATTATTTCTACACCAGTAAAATGTAGAAAGATATTCCTGCTAATAGAGTCACCTCATAATTAAGGTCACCCTGGGAGTGTCCGAAATTATTTTTGCACCAGTAAGGTGTAGAAGTTAGTCCTGCTAATACAATCACCTCATAATTAAGGTCGCACTGGGAGAGTCCAAAATTATTGATGTACCAGTAAAGTGTAGAAATTAATTCTGCTAATACAGTCACTTCACTATTAAGGTCACCTTGGTACAATCACTCATTATATCTGTACAAGTAAAGTGTAGAAGTTAGTGCTGCTAATACAGTCACCTCACAATTAAGTTCACCCTAGGACACAACCAAATGATTTCTATACCAGTAAAGTGTGTACCATTAAAATGTAGAAGTTAGTCCTGCTAATACAGTCACCTCATAATTAAGGTCACCTTGGTACAGTCCCTTATTATTTCTGTACCAGTAAAGTGTAGAAATAGATCCTGATAATACATTCAGCTGACCATTACCAAGACAGTACAAAATGATTTCTGCACAAGTAAAATGTGGATGTTAGTCCTCTAATATAGTCGCCTCATAATTGAAATCACCTTGGAACATTACAAAATTGTTCTATAACAATGAAGCATAGAAGTTAGTCTTGCTAATTAAGGTCACACTGGGACAGTATCAAATTATTTCTGTACCAGTAAAGTGCAGAAGTTAGTCTAACTAATACAGTGACCTCACAATGAAGGTCACCTTTGTACAGTCTGAAATTATTTCTGTAGCAGTAACGTGTAGAATTTAGTCCTGCTAATACAGTCATCTCACAATTAAGGTCACCCAAAGACAGTACCAAATGATTTCTGTACATGTAAAGTGTACAATTTAGTCCTGGTAATACAGTTACCTCACAATTAAGGTCACCTTACTAGTCTGAAATCATTTCTACACCAGTAAAATGTAGAAGGATACTCCTGCTAGTAGAATCACCTCATAATTAAGGTCACCCTGGGAGTGTCCAAAATTATTTTTGCACCAGTAAGGTGTAGAAGTTAGTCCTGCTAATACAATCACCTAACAATTAAGGTCACTTTGGTACAATCACTCATTATTTCTGTACAAGTAAAGTGTAGAAGTTAGTGTTGCTAATACAGTCACTTCACAATTAAGTTCACCCTAGGACACAAACAAATGATTTCTGTACCAGTAAAGTGTATACCATTAAAATGTAGAAGTTAGTCCTGCTAATACAGTCACCTCATAATTAAGGTCACCTTGGTACAGTCCCTTATTATTTCTGTACCAGTAAAATGTAGAAATAGATCCTGATAATACATTCAGCTGACCATTACCAAGACAGTATAAAATGATTTCTGCACAAGTAAAATGTGGATGTTAGTACTGCTAATATAGTCACCTCACAATTAAAATCACCCTGGAACATTCAAAAATTGTTCTATAACAATAAAGCATAGAAGTTAGTCCTGCTAATTAAGGTCACACTGGGACAGTACCAAATGATTTGTGTACAAGTAAAGTGCAGAAGTTAGTCCCGTTAATTCAGTCACCTCACAATTAAGGTCACCTCCGTACAGTCCCTCATTATTTCTGTACCAGTAAAGTGTATAAGATAGTCATTCTAATAGTCACCTCACAATTAAGGTTACCAATGCACAGTCTGAAAGTACTTCTGGACCAATAAAGTGTAGAAATTAGGC
>JAHLWY010002919.1:0-10009 GCA_020002185.1 Paraescarpia echinospica | reverse complement strand
GCCCTACCACTCTACCAGCCCTCCCCACTTGTAACATCTGACAGTCTAGTGCCCTATTGCTCTACCACCCCTCCCCACTTGTAACATCAGACAGTCTAGTGCCGTATCGCTCTACCAGCCCTCCCCACTTGTAACATCTGACAGTCTACCGCCCTACCGCTCTACCGCCCCTCCCCATTGGTAACATCCGACAGTCTAGTGCCCTACCGCCCCTCCCCACTTGTAACATCCGACAGTCTAGTGCCGTACCGGTCTACCACCCTCACCACTTGCAACATCCGACAGTCTAGTGACCTACCGCTCTACCGCCCCTCCCCATTTGTAACATCCGACAGTCTAGTGCCCTACCGCTCTACCGCCCCTCCTCACTTGTAACATCTGACAGTCTAGTACCCTATCGCTCTACCACCCCTCCCCACTTGTAACATCCGACAGTCTAGTGCCCTACCGCTCTACCATCCCTCCTCACTTGTAATATCCGACAGTCTAGCACCCTACCGCTCTACAGCCCCTCCCTACTTGTAACACCCAACAGTCTAGTGCCCTACCGCTCTACCACCCCTCCCCACTTGTAACACCCGACAGTCTAGTGCCCTTCCGCTCTACCATCCCTCCCCACTTGTAACATCCGACAGTCTAGTGCCCTACCGCTCTACCGCCCCTCCCCACTTGTAACATCCAACAGTCTAGTGCCCTACCACTCTATCACCCCTCCCCACTTGTAACATCCGACAGTCTAGTGCCCTACCTCTCTACCGCCCCTCCTCACTTGTAACATCTGACAGTCTAGTGCCCTACCGCTCTACCACCCCTCCCCACTTGTAACATCCGACAGTCTAGCGCCCTTCCGCTCTACCGCCCCTCCCCACTTGTAACATCCAACATTCTAGTGTCCTACCGCTCTACCCCACTTGTAACACCCGACAGTCTAGTGCCCTTCCGCTCTATCCCTCCCCACTTGTAACATCCGACAGTCTAGTGCCCTACCGCTCTACCGCCCCTCCCCACTTGTAACATCCAACAGTCTAGTGCCCCACCGCTCTACCAGCCCTCCCCACTTGTAACATCCGAGTCTAGTGCCCTACCACTCTACCAACCCTCCCCACTTGTAACATCTGACAGTCTAGTGCCCTATTGCTCTACCACCCCTCCCCACTTGTAACATCTGACAGTCTAGTGCCGTATCGCTCTACCAGCCCTCCCCACTTGTAACATCCGACAGTCTACCGCCCTAGCGCTCTACCGCCCCTCCCCATTTGTAACATCCGACAGTCTAGTGCCCTAACGCCCCTCCCCACTTGTAACATCCGACAGTCTAGTGCCCTACCGGTCTACCACCCTCCCCACTTGCAACATCCGACAGCCTAGTGCCCTATCGCTCTACCGCCCCTCCCCACTTGTAACATCCGACAGTCTAGCGCCCTACCGCTCTACCGCCCCTCCCCATTTGTAACATCCGACAGTCTAGTGCCCTACCGCTCTACCGCCCCTCCTCACTTGTAACATCTGACAGTCTAGTACCCTATCGCTCTACCACCCCTCCCCACTTGTAACATCCGACAGTCTAGTGCCCTACCGCTCTACCATCCCTCCTCACTTGTAATATCCGACAGTCTAGCACCCTACCGCTCTACAGCCCCTCCCTACTTGTAACACCCAACAGTCTAGTGCCCTACCGCTCTACCACCCCTCCCCACTTGTAACACCCGACAGTCTAGTGCCCTTCCGCTCTACCATCCCTCCCCACTTGTAACATCCGACAGTCTAGTGCCCTACCGCTCTACCGCCCCTCCCCACTTGTAACATCCAACAGTCTAGTGCCCCACCGCTCTACCAGCCCTCCCCACTTGTAACATCCGAGTCTAGTGCCCTACCACTCTACCAGCCCTCCCCACTTGTAACATCTGACAGTCTAGTGCCCTATTGCTCTACCACCCCTCCCCACTACCTAGTGCCGTATCGCTCTACCAGCCCTCCCCACTTGTAACATCTGACAGTCTAGTGCCGTATCGCTCTACCAGCCCTCCCCACTTGTAACATCCGAGAGTCTAGTGCCCTACCACTCTACCAGCCCTCCCCACTTGTAACATCTGACAGTCTAGTGCCCTATTGCTCTAACACCCCTCCCCACTTGTAACATCTGACAGTCTAGTGCCCTACCGGTCTACCACCCTCCCCACTTGCAACATCCGACAGTCTAGTGCCCTATCGCTCTACCGCCCCTCCCCACTTGTAACATCCGACAGTCTAGCGCCCTACCGCTCTACCGCCCCTCCCCATTTGTAACATCCGACAGTCTAGTGCCCTACCGCTCTACCACCCCTCCCCACTTGTAACATCTGACAGTCTAGTGCCCTAATGCTCTACTGCCCCTCCCACTTGTAACAGCCGACAGTCTAGTGCCCTACCACTCTATCACCCCTCCCCACTTGTAACATCCGACAGTCTAGTACCCTACCGCTCTATCACCCCTCCCCACTTGTAACATCCGACAGTCTAGTACCCTACCGCTCTATCACCCCTCCCCACTTGTAACATCCGACAGTCTAGTGCCCTACCACTCTACCACCCCTCCCCACTTGTAACATCCGACAGACTAGTACCCTACTGCTCTATCACCCCTCCCCACTTGTAACATCCGACAGTCTAGTGCCCTACCGCTCTACTCCCCCTCCCATTTGTAACATCTGACAGTCTAGTGCCCTACCTTTCTACCACCCCTCCCCACTTGTAACATCCGACAGTCTAGTACCCTACCGCTCTATCACCCCTCCCCACTTGTAACATCCGACAGTCTAGTGCTCTACCACTCTATCACCCCTCCCCACTTGTAACATCCGACAGTCTAGTGCCCTACCTCTCTACCGCCCCTCCTCACTTGTAACATCTGAAAGTCTAGTGCTCTACCGCTCTACCACCCCTCCCCACTTGTAACATCCGACAGTCTAGCGCCCTTCCGCTCTACCGCCCCTCCCCACTTGTAACATCCAACAGTCTAGTGTCCTACAGCTCTACCCCACTTATAACACCCGACAGTCTAGTGCCCTTCAGCTCTACCACCCCTCCCCACTTGTAACACCCGACAGTCTAGTGCCCTTCCGCTCTACCATCCCTCCCCACTTGTAACATCCGACAGTCTAGTGCCCTACCGCTCTACCGCCCCTCCCCACTTGTAACATCCAACAGTCTAGTGCCCCACCGCTCTACCAGCCTTCCCCACTTGTAACATCCGAGTCTAGTGCCCTACCACTCTACCAGCCCTCCCCACTTGTAACATCTGACAGTCTAGTGCCCTATTGCTCTACCACCCCTCCCCACTTGTAACATCTGACAGTCTAGTGCCGTATCGCTCTACCAGCCCTCCCCACTTGTAACATCTGACAGTCTAGTGCCGTATCGCTCTACCAGCCCTCCCCACTTGTAACATCCGACAGTCTACCGCCCTACCGCTCTACCGCCCCTCCCCATTTGTAACATCCGACAGTCTAGTGCCCTACCGCCCCTCCCCACTTGTAACATCCGACAGTCTAGTGCCCTACCGGTCTACCACCCTCCCCACTTGCAACATCCGACAGTCTAGTGCCCTATCGCTCTACCGCCCCTCCCCACTTGTAACATCCGACAGTCTAGCGCCCTACCGCTCTACCGCCCCTCCCCATTTGTAACATCCGACAGTCTAGTGCCCTACCGCTCTACCGCCCCTCCTCACTTGTTACATCTGACAGTCTAGTACCCTATCGCTCTACCACCCCTCCCCACTTGTAACATCCGACAGTCTAGTGCCCTACCGCTCTACCATCCCTCCTCACTTGTAATATCCGACAGTCTAGCACCCTACCGCTCTACAGCCCCTCCCTACTTGTAACACCCAACAGTCTAGTGCCCTACCGCTCTACCACCCCTCCCCACTTGTAACACCCGACAGTCTAGTGCCCTTCCGCTCTACCATCCCTCCCCACTTGTAACATCCGACAGTCTAGTGCCCTACCGCTCTACCGCCCCTCCCCACTTGTAACATCCAACAGTCTAGTGCCCCACCGCTCTACCAGCCCTCCCCACTTGTAACATCCGAGTCTAGTGCCCTACCACTCTACCAGCCCTCCCCACTTGTAACATCTGACAGTCTAGTGCCCTATTGCTCTACCACCCCTCCCCACTTGTAACATCTGACAGTCTAGTGCCGTATCGCTCTACCAGCCCTCCCCACTTGTAACATCCGACAGTCTAGTGCCCTACCGCTCTACCACCCCTCCCTACTTGTAACATCTGACAGTCTAGTGCCCTATCGTTCTACCACCCCTCCCCACTTGTAACATCCGATAGTCTAGTGCCCTACCACTCTACCACCCCTCCCACTTGTAACATCCGACAGTCTAGTGCCCTACCGCTCTACCACCCCTCCCACTTGTAACATCTGACAGTCTATCACCCTACCGCTCTACCATTCCTCCCCACTTGTAACATCTGACAGTCTAGTGCCCTACTGCTCTACCGCCCCTCCCCACTTGTAACACCTGACAGTCTACTGCCCTACCGCTCTACCGCCCCTCCCCACTTGTAAAACCCGACATTCTAGTGCCCTACCGTTCTACCGCCCCTCCCCACTTGTAACATCTGACAGTCTAGTGCCCTACTGCTCTACCACCCCTCCCTACTTGTAACATCTGACAGTCTAGTGCCTTATAGCTCTATCACCCCTCCCCACTTGTAACATCCGACAGTCTAGTGCCCTACCACTCTACCACCCCTCCCCACTTGTAACATACGACAGTCTAGTGCCCTACCGCTCTACCACCCCTCCCTATTTGTAACATCTGACATTCTAGCACCCTACCGCTCTACCACTCCTCCCCACTTGTAACATCTGACAGTCTAGTGCCCTACTGCTCTACCGCCCCTCCCCACTTGTAACACCTGACAGTCTACTGCCCTACCGCTCTACCGCCCCTCCCCACTTGTAACATCTGACTGTCTAGCGCCCTACCACTCTACCGCCCCTCCCCACTTGTAACACCCGACAGTCTAGTGCCCTACCGTTCTACCGCCCCTCCCCACTTGTAACATCTGACAGTCTAGTGCCCTACTCCTCTACTGCCCCTCCCTCTTGTAACATCTGACAGTCTAGTGCCCTACCGTTCTACCGCCCCTCCCCACTTGTAACATCTGACAGTCTAGTGCCCTACTGCTCTACCACCCCTCCCTACTTGTAACATCTGACAGTCTAGTGCCCTATCGCTCTACCACCCCTCCCCACTTGTAACATCCGACAGTCTAGTGCCCTACCACTCTAACACCCCTCCCCACTTGTAACATCCGACAGTCTAGTGCCCTACCGCTCTACAACCCCTCCCTACTTGTAACATCTGACAGTATAGCACCCTACCGCTCTACCATTCCTCCCCACTTGTAACATCTGACAGTCTAGTGCCCTACTGCTCTACCGCCCCTCCCCACTTGTAACACCCGACAGTCTAGTGCCCTACCGTTCTGCCGCCCCTCCCCAATTGTAACATCTGACAGTCTAGTGCCCTACCGCTCTACTGCCCCTCCCACTTGTAACATCTGACAGTCTAGTACCCTATCGCTCTACCACCCCTCCCCACTTGTAACATCCGACAGTCTAGTGCCCTACCGCTCTACCACTCCTCCCCACTTGTAACATCTGACAGTCTAATACCCTACTGCTCTACCGCCCCTCCCCACTTGTAACACCTGACAGTCTAATGCCCTACCGCTCTACCGCCCCTCCCCACTTGTAACATCTGACAGTCTAGCGCCCTACCACTGTACCGCCCCTCCCCACTTGTAACACCCGACAGTCTAGTGCCCTACCGTTCTATCGCCCCTCCCAACTTGTAACATCTGACAGTCTAGTGCCCAACTGCTCTACTGCCCCTCCCTCTTGTAACATCTGACAGTCTAGTGCCCTACCGTTTTACCGCCCCTCCGCACTTGTAACATCTGACAGTCTATTGCCCTACTGCTCTACCACCCCTCCCTACTTGTAACATCTGACAGTCTAGTGCCCTATCGCTCTACCACCCCTCCCCACTTGTAACATCCGACAGTCTAGTGCCCTACCACTCTACCACCCCTTCCCACTTGTAACATCCGACAGTCTAGTCCCCTACCGCTCTACTCCCCCTCCCATTTGTAACATCTGACAGTCTAGTGCCCTACCTTTCTACCACCCCTCCCCACTTGTAACATCCGACAGTCTAGTACCCTACCGCTCTATCACCCCTCCCCACTTGTAACATCCGACAGTCTAGTGCTCTACCACTCTATCACCCCTCCCCACTTGTAACATCCGACAGTCTAGTGCCCTACCTCTCTACCGCCCCTCCTCACTTGTAACATCTGACAGTCTAGTGCCCTACCGCTCTACCATCCCTCCCTACTTGTAACATCCGACAGTCTAGCGCCCTTCCGCTCTACCGCCCCTCCCCACTTGTAACATCCAACAGTCTAGTGCCCTACCGCTCTACCCCACTTGTAACACCCGACAGTCTAGTGCCCTTCCGCTCTGCCATCCCTACCCACTTGTAACACCCGACAGTCTAGTGCCCTTCCGCTCTACCATCCCTCCCCACTTGTAACATCCGACAGTCTAGTGCCCTACCGCTCTACCACCCCTCCCCACTTGTAACATCCGACAGTCTAGTGCCCCACCGCTCTACCAGCCTTCCCCACTTGTAACATCCGAGTCTAGTGCCGTACCACTCTACCAGCCCTCCCCACTTGTAACATCTGACAGTCTAGTGCCCTATTGCTCTACCACCCCTCCCCACTTGTAACATCTGACAGTCTAGTGCCGTATCGCTCTACCAGGCCTCCCCACTTGTAACATCTGACAGTCTAGTGTCCTAACGGTCTACCACCCTCCCCACTTGCAACATCCGACAGTCTAGTGCCCTATCGCTCTACCGCCCCTCCCCACTTGTAACATCCGACAGTCTAGCGCCCTACCGCTCTACCGCCCCTCCCCATTTGTAACATCCGACAGTCTAGTGCCCTACCGCTCTACCGCCCCTCCTCACTTGTTACATCTGACAGTCTAGTACCCTATCGCTCTACCACCCCTCCCCACTTGTAACATCCGACAGTCTAGTGCCCTACCGCTCTACCATCCCTCCTCACTTGTAATATCCGACAGTCTAGCACCCTACCGCTCTACAGCCCCTCCCTACTTGTAACACCCAACAGTCTAGTGCCCTACCGCTCTACCACCCCTCCCCACTTGTAACACCCGACAGTCTAGTGCCCTTCCGCTCTACCATCCCTCCCCACTTGTAACATCCGACAGTCTAGTGCCCTACCGCTCTACCGCCCCTCCCCACTTGTAACATCCAACAGTCTAGTGCCCCACCGCTCTACCAGCCCTCCCCACTTGTAACATCCGAGTCTAGTGCCCTACCACTCTACCAGCCCTCCCCACTTGTAACATCTGACAGTCTAGTGCCCTATTGCTCTACCACCCCTCCCCACTTGTAACATCTGACAGTCTAGTGCCGTATCGCTCTACCAGCCCTCCCCACTTGTAACATCCGACAGTCTAGTGCCCTACCGCTCTACCACCCCTCCCTACTTGTAACGTCTGACAGTTCAGTGCCCTATCGTTCTACCACCCCTCCCCACTTGTAACATCCGATAGTCTAGTGCCCTACCACTCTACCACCCCTCCCACTTGTAACATCCGACAGTCTAGTGCCCTACCGCTCTACCACCCCTCCCTACTTGTAACATCTGACAGTCTAGCACCCTACCGCTCTACCATTCCTCCCCACTTGTAACATCTGACAGTCTAGTGCCCTACTGCTCTACCGCCCCTCCCCACTTGTAACACCTGACAGTCTACTGCCCTACCGCTCTACCGCCCCTCCCCACTTGTAAAACCCGACATTCTAGTGCCCTACCGTTCTACCGCCCCTCCCCACTTGTAACATCTGACAGTCTAGTGCCCTACTGCTCTACCACCCCTCCCTACTTGTAACATCTGACAGTCTAGTGCCTTATCGCTCTATCACCCCTCCCCACTTGTAACATCCGACAGTCTAGTGCCCTACCACTCTACCACCCCTCCCCACTTGTAACATCCGACAGTCTAGTGCCCTACCGCTCTACCACCCCACCCTACTTGTAACATCTGACATTCTAGCACCCTACCGCTCTACCACTCCTCCCCACTTGTAACATCTGACAGTCTAGTGCCCTACTGCTCTACCGCCCCTCCCCACTTGTAACACCTGACAGTCTACTGCCCTACCGCTCTACCGCCCCTCCCCACTTGTAACATCTGACAGTCTCTTGCCCTACTGCTCTACCGCCCCTCCCCACTTGTAACACCTGACAGTCTACTGCCCTACCGCTCTACCGCCCCTCCCCACTTGTAACATCTGACAGTCTAGTAGCTCACTTCCTCTTACTGCTCCTCCTCTTGTAACATCTGGATGTGTCTAGTGCTCCCACTGTCTCACTGCCCTCCCTCCACTTAACATCTTGACAGTCTAGTGTCCTACTGCTCTACTCACCCTCTCCTACTTCTGTAACATCTGGACAGTTTAGTGCCCTATCGCCTCTACCACCCCTCCCCACTTGTAACATCCGACAGTCTAGTGCCCTACCACTCTAACACCCCTCCCCACTTGTAACATCCGACAGTCTAGTGCCCTACCGCTCTACAACCCCTCCCTACTTGTAACATCTGACAGTATAGCACCCTACCGCTCTACCATTCCTCCCCACTTGTAACATCTGACAGTCTAGTGCCCTACTGCTCTACCGCCCCTCCCCACTTGTAACACCCGACAGTCTAGTGCCCTACCGTTCTGCCGCCCCTCCCCACTTGTAACATCTGACAGTCTAGTGCCCTACCGCTCTACTGCCCCTCCCACTTGTAACATCTGACAGTCTAGTACCCTATCGCTCTACCACCCCTCCCCACTTGTAACATCCGACAGTCTAGTGCCCTACAGCTCTACCACTCCTCCCCACTTGTAACATCTGACAGTCTAATACCCTACTGCTCTACCGCCCCTCCCCACTTGTAACACCTGACAGTCTACTGCCCTACCGCTCTACCGCCCTTCCCCACTTTTAATATCTGACAGTCTAGCGCCCTACCACTGTACCGCCCCTCCCTACTTGTAACACCCGACAGTCTAGTGCCCTACCGTTCTATCGCCCCTCCCAACTTGTAACATCTGACAGTCTAGTGCCCAACTGCTCTACTGCCCCTCCCTCTTGTAACATCTGACAGTCTAGTGCCCTACCGTTTTACCGCCCCTCCGCACTTGTAACATCTGACAGTCTAGTGCCCTACTGCTCTACCACCCCTCCCTACTTGTAACATCTGACAGTCTAGTGCCCTATCGCTCTACCACCCCTCCCCACTTGTAACATCCGACAGTCTAGTGCCCTACCACTCTACCACCCCTCCCCACTTGTAACAACCGACAGTCTAGTGCCCTACCGCTCTACAACCCCTCCCTACTTGTAACATCTGACAGTCTAGCACCCTACCGCTCTACCATTCCTCCCCACTTGTAACATCCAACAGTCTAGTGTCCTACCGCTCTACCCCACTTGTAACACCCGACATTCTAGTGCCCTTCCGCTCTATCCTTCCCCACTTGTAACATCCGACAGTCTAGTGCCCTACCGCTCTACCGCCCCTCCCCACTTGTAACATCCAACAGTCTAGTGCCCCACCGCTCTACCAGCCCTCCCCACTTGTAACATCCGAGTCTAGTGCCCTACCACTCTACCAGCCCTCCCCACTTGTAACATCTGACAGTCTAGTGCCCTATTGCTCTACCACCCCTCCCCACTTGTAACATCTGACAGTCTAGTGCCGTATCGCTCTACCAGCCCTCCCCACTTGTAACATCCGACAGTCTACCGCCCTACCGCTCTACCGCCCCTCCCCATTTGTAACATCCGACAGTCTAGTGCCCTAACGCCCCTCCCCACTTGTAACATCCGACAGTCTAGTGCCCTACCGGTCTAC
>JAHLWY010002918.1:0-10010 GCA_020002185.1 Paraescarpia echinospica | reverse complement strand
GGTGTAGCTTGATAGCAGAATAGCCTTCGTGAAGATTTGTAACTTGAAGGATATCAATTTGGGGTAAGTCCACATTAAGGATCCGTCCGCCCCAAGAGTGCACTTGAAAATACCGTTTTGGAGTGATATATGCGTGAATTTTTTTAGATCACTTTGACATGGGACATATTTGTTTTGTGAATAATGAATGTACTACTGCACTAGACCAGATAAAACACCAAATGGGAATGAATTTTCACACCCTAACTTACGTACAATTTTCGTGTAACTTACTTGACGGAGATGTAAGGGTAACATACATACCCCTTTGTGGCTAATCTAGTTATCGGTGTAGCTTGATAGCAGACAACCCTTCGTGAAGACTTGTAACATGCAGGACATCAATTTGGGGTAAGACCACATTAAGGATCCGTCCGCCCCAAAAATGCACTTGAAAATACCGTTTTGGAGTGATATGCATGAATTTTTTTCGATCACTTTGACATGGGACATGTTTGTTTTGTGAATACTGAATGTACTACTGCATTAGACAAGATAAAACATCAAATTGGAATGAGTTTTCACACCCGTAACTTACGTACAATTTTCTTGAAACTTACTTGACGGAGATGTAAGGGTAACATACATTCTCCTTTGTGGTTAATCTAATTATGGGTGTAGCTTGATATCAGACTAGCCTTCATGAAGATTTGTAACATGCAGGACATCAATTTGGGGTAAGACCACATTAAGGATCCGTCCGCCCCAAGAGTGCACTTGAAAATACCGTTTTGGAGTGACATGCGTGAATTTGTTTCGATCACTTTGACATGGGACATGTTTGTTTTGTGAATACTCAATGTACTACTGCATTAGACAAGATAAAACATCAAATTGGAATGAGTTTTCACACCCGTAACTTACGTACAATTTTCTTATAACTTTATTGACGGAGATGTAAGGGTAACGTACATACCCCGTTGTGGTTAATCTAGTTATCGGTGTGGCTTGATAGCAGACTAGTCTTCGTGAAGATTTGTAACATGCAGGACATCAATTTGGGGTAAGACCACATTAAGGATCCGTCCGCCGCAAGAGTGCACTTGAAAATACCGTTTTGGAGTGATATATGCGTGAATTTTTTTCGGTCACTTTCACATGAGACATATTTGTTTTGTGAATAATGAATGTAATACTGCATTAGACCAGATAAAACACCAAATGGGAACGAGTTTTCACACCCTAACTTACGTACAATTTTCGTGTAACTTACGTGACGGAGATGAAACGGTAACATACATTCCCCTTTGTGGTTAATCTAGTTAAGGGTGTAGCTTGATATCAGACTAGCCTTCGTGAAGATTTGTAACATGAAGGACATCAATTTGGGGTAAGACCACATTAAGGATCAGTCCGCCCCAAGAGTGCACTTGAAAATACAGTTTTGGAGTGATATGCGTGAAATTGTTTCGATCACTTTGACATGGGACATGTTTGTTTTGTGAATACTGAATGTACTACTGCATTAGACAAGATAAAACATCAAATTGGAATGAGTTTTCACACCGATAACTTACGTACAATTTTCTTGTTACTTACGTGACTGAGATGTAAGGGTAACATACATTCCCCTTTGTGGTTAATCTAGTTATGTGTGTAGCTTGATAGCAGACTACCCTTCATGAAGATTTGTAACATGCAGGACATCAATTTGGGGAAAGACCACATTAATGATCCGTCCGCCCAAAGAGTGCACTTGAAAATACAATTTTTGGAGTGATATGCGTAAATTTGTTTCGATCACTTTGACATAGGACATGTTTCTTTTGTGAATACTGAATGTACTACTGCATTAGACAAGATACAACATCAAATGGGTATGAGTTTTCACACCCATAACTTACGTACAATTTTCGTGTAACTTACGTGACGGAGATGAAACGGTAACATAAATTCCAATTTTTGTGGTTAATCTAGTTATGGATGAAGCTTGATATCAGACTACCCTTCGTGAAGATTTATAACATGCAGGAAATCAATTTAGGGTAAGACCACATTAAGGATCCGCCCGCCCAAAGAGTGCACTTGGAAAATACCGTTTTGGAGTGATATGCGTGAATTTTTTTCGATCACTTTGATATGGGACATGTTTGTTTTGTGAATACTGAATGTACTACTGCATTAGGCAAAATAAAACATCAAATTGGAATGAGTTTTCACACCCGTAACTTACCTACAATTTTCTTGAAACTTACTTGAAGGAGATGTAAGGGTAACATACATTCCCCTTTGTGGTTAATCTAGATATGGGTGTAGCTTGATAGCAGACTAGCCTTCATGAAGATTTGTAACATGCAGGACATCAATTTGGGGAAAGACCACATTAAGGATCCGTCCGCCGCAAGAGTGCACTTGAAAATACCGTTTTGGAGTGATATATGCGTGAATTTTTTTCGATCACTTTGACATCAGACATATTTGTTTTGTGAATAATGAATGTAATACTGCATTAGACCAGATAAAACACCAAATGGGAATGAGTTTTCACACCCTAACTTACGTACAATTTTCGTGTAACTTACGTGACGGAGATGAAACGGTAACATACATTCCCTTTGTGGATAATCTAGTTATGGGTGAAGCTTGATATCAGACTAGCCTTCGTGAAGATTTGTAACATGAAGGACATCAATTTGGGGTAAGACCACATTAAGGATCCGTCCGCCCCAAGAGTGCACTTGAAAATACCGTTTTGGAGTGATATGCGTGAATTTGTTTCGATCACTTTGACATGGGACATGTTTGTTTTGTGAATACTGAATGTACTACTGCATTAGACAAGATAAAACATCAAATTGGAATGAGTTTTCACACCCGTAACTTACGTACAATTTTCTTTAAACTTACTTGACGGAGATGTAAGGGTAACATACATTCCCCTTTGTGGTTAATCTAGTTATGGGTGTAGCTTGATAGCAGACTAGTCTTCGTGAAGATTTGTAACATGCAGGACATCAATTTGGGGTAAGACCACATTAAGGATCCGTCCGCCGCAAGAGTGCACTTGAAAATACCGTTTTGGAGTGATATATGTATGAATTTTTTTCGATCACTTTGACATGAGACATGTTTGTTTTGTTAATACTGAATGTACTACTGCATTAGACAAGATAAAACATTAAATTGGAATGAGTTTTCACACCCGTAACTTACGTACAATTTTCTTATAACTTTATTGACGGAGATGTAAGGGTAACGTACATACCCCGTTGTGTTTAATCTAGTTATCGGTGTAGCTTGATAGCAGACTAGTCTTCGTGAAGATTTGTAACATGCAGGACATCAATTTGGGGTAAGACCACATTAAGGATCCGTCCGCCCCAAGAGTGCACTTGAAAATACCGTTTTGGAGTGATATATGCGTGAATTTTTTTCGATCACTTTGACATGAGACATATTTGTTTTGTGAATAATGAATGTAATACTGCATTAGACCAGATAAAATACCAAATGGGAATGAGTTTTCACACCCTAACTTACGTACAATTTTCGTGTAACTTACGTGACGGAGATGAAACGGTAACATACATTCCCCTTTGTGGTTAATCTAGTTATGGGTGAAGCTTGATATCAGACTAGCCTTCGTGAAGATTTGTAACATGAAGGACATCAATTTGGGGTAAGACCACATTAAGGATCCGTCCGCCCAAAGAGTGCACTTGAAAATACCGTTTTGGAGTGATATGCGTGAATTTGTTTCGATCACTTTGACATGGGACATGTTTGTTTTGTGAATACTGAATATACTACTGCATTAGACAAGATAAAACATCAAATTGGAATGAGTTTTCACACCCGTAACTTACGTACAATTTTCTTGAAACTTATTTGACGGAGATGTAATGGTAACATACATTCCCCTTTGTGGTTAATCTAGTTATGGGTGTAGCTTGATAGCAGACTAGTCTTCGTGAAGATTTGTAACATGCAGGACATCAATTTGGGGTAAGACCACATTAAGGATCCGTCCGCCGCAAGAGTGCACTTGAAAATACCGTTTTGGAGTGATATATGCGTGAATTTTTTCGATCACTTTGACATGAGACATATTTGTTTTGTGAATAATGAATGTAATACTGCATTAGACCAGATAAAACACCAAATGGGAATGAGTTTTCACACCCTAACTTACGTACAATTTTCGTGTAACTTACGTGACGGAGATGAAACGGTAACATACATTCCCTTTGTGGATAATCTAGTTATGGGTGAAGCTTGATATCAGACTAGCCTTCGTGAAGATTTGTAACATGAAGGACATCAATTTGGGGTAAGACCACATTAAGGATCCGTCCGCCCCAAGAGTGCACTTGAAAATACCGTTTTGGAGTGATATGCGTGAATTTGTTTCGATCACTTTGACATGGGACATGTTTGTTTTGTGAATACTGAATGTACTACTGCATTAGACAAGATAAAACATCAAATTGGAATGAGTTTTCACACCCGTAACTTACGTACAATTTTCTTGAAACTTACTTGACGGAGATGTAAGGGTAACATACATTCCCCTTTGTGGTTAATCTAGTTATTGATTTAGCTTGATAGCAGACTAGTCTTCGTGAAGATTTGTAACATGCAGGACATAAATTTGGGGTAAGATCACATTAAGGATCCGTCCGCCCCAAGAGTGCACTTAACAATACCGTTTTGGAGTGATATATGCGTGAATTCTTTTCGATCACTTTGACATGGGACATATTTGTTTTGTGAATAATGAATGTACTACTGCATTAGACCAGATAAAACACCAAATTGGAATGAGTTTTCACACCCTAACTTACGTACAATTTTCGTGTAACTTACGTGACGGAGATGAAACGTTAACATACATTCCCCTTTGTGGTTAATCTAGTTATGGGTGAAGCTTGATATCAGACTAGCCTTCGTGAAGATTTGTAACATCAAGGACATCAATTTGGGGAAAGACCACATTAAGGATCCGTCCGCCCAAAGAGTGCCCTTGAAAATACCATTTTTGGAGTGATATGCGTAAATTTGTTTCGATCACTTTGACATAGGACATGTTTGTTTTGTGAGTACTGAATGTACTACTGCATTAGACAAGATAAAACATCAAATCGGAATGAGTTTTCACACCCGTAACTTACGTACAATTTTCTTATAACTTTATTGACGGAGATGTAAGGGTAACGTACATTCCCTTTTGTGGTTGATCTAGTTATGGGTGTAGCTTGATAGCAGACTAGTCTTCATGAAGATTTGTAACATGCAGGACATCAATTTGGGGTAAGACCACATTAAAGATCCGTCCGCCCAAAGAGTGCACTTGAAAATACCGTTTTGGAGTGACATGCGTGAATTTGTTTCGATCGCTTTGACATGGGACATGTTTGTTTTGTGAATACTGAATGTACTACTGCATTAGACAAGATAAAACATCAAATTAGAATGAGTTTTCACACCCGTAACTTACGTACAATTTTCTTATAACTTTATTGACGGAGATGTAAGGGTAACGTACATACCCCGTTGTGGTTAATCTAGTTATCGGTGTAGCTTGATAGCAGACTAGTCTTCGTGAAGATTTGTAACATGCAGGACATCAATTTGGGGTAAGACCACATTAAGGATCCGTCCGCCCCAAGAGTGCACTTGAAAATACCGTTTTGGAGTGACATGCGTGAATTTGTTTCGATCGCTTTGACATGGGACATGTTTGTTTTGTGAATACTGAATGTACTACTGCATTAGACAAGATAAAACATCAAATTAGAATGAGTTTTCACACCCGTAACTTACGTACAATTTTCTTATATCTTTATTGACGGAGATGTAAGGGTAACGTACATACCCCGTTGTGGTTAATCTAGTTATCGGTGTAGCTTGATAGCAGACTAGTCTTCGTGAAGATTTGTAACATGCAGGACATCAATTTGGGGTAAGACCACATTAAAGATCCGTCCGCCGCAAGAGTGCACTTGAAAATACCGTTTTGGAGTGATATATGCGTGAATTTGTTTCGATAACTTTCACATGAGACATATTTGTTTTGTGAATAATGAATGTAATACTGCATTAGACCAGATAAAACACCAAATGGGAATAAGTTTTCACACCCTAACTTACGTACAATTTTCGTGTAACTTACGTGACGGAGATGAAACGGTAACATACATTCCCCTTTGTGGTTAATGTAGTTATGGGTGAAGCTTGATATCAGACTAGCCTTCGTGAAGATTTGTAACATGCAGGACATCAATTTGGGGTAAGACCACATTAAGGATCCGTCCGCCGCAAGAGTGCACTTGAAAATACCGTTTTGGAGTGATATATGTGTGAATTTTTTTCGATCACTTTGACATGAGACATATTTGTTTTGTGAATAATGAATGTACTACTGCATTAGACCAGATAAAACACCAAATGGGAATGAGTTTTCACAGCGATAACTTACGTACAATTTTCTTATAACTTTATTGACGGAGATGTAAGGGTAACGTACATTCCCTTTTTTGGTTAACCTAGTTATGGGTGTAGCTTGATAGCAGACTAGTCTTCATGAAGATTTATAACATGCAGGACATCAATTTGGGGTAAGACCACATTAAGGATCCGTCCGCCCAAAGAGTGCACTTGAAAATACCATTTTTGGAGTGATATGCGTGAATTTGTTTCGATCACTTTGACATGGGACATATTTGTTTGGTGAATAATGAATGTACTACTGCATTATACCAGATAAAACACCAAATGGGAATGAGTTTTCACACCCTATCTTACGTACAATTTTCGTGTAACTTACGTGACAGAGTTGAAACGGTAACGTACGTACCGCGTTGTGGTTAATCTACTTATGGGTGAAACTTGATAGCAAACTAGCCTTCGTGAAGATTTGTAACATGAAGGATATCAATTTGGGGTAAGACCACATTAAGGATCCGTCCGCCCCAAGACTGCACTTGAAAATACCGTTTTGGAGTGATATATGCGTGAATTTTTTTCGATCACTTTGACATGAGACATATTTGTTTTGTGAATAATGAATGTAATACTGCATTAGACCAGATAAAACACCAAATGGGAATGAGTTTTCACACCTTAACTTACGTACAATTTTCGTGTAACTTACTTGACGGAGATGTAAGGGTAACATACATTCCCCTTTGTGGTTAATCTAGTTATGGGTGTAGCTTGATAGCAGACTAGTCTTCGTGAATATTTGTAACATGCAGGACATCAATTTGGGGTAAGACCACATTAAGGATCCGTCCGCCCCAAGAGTGCACTTGAAAATACCGTTTTGGAGTGACATGCGTGCATTTGTTTCGATCACTTTGACATGGGACATGTTTGTTTAGTGAATAGTGAATGTACTACTGCATTAGACAAGATAAAACATCAAACTGGAATGAGTTTTCACACCCGTAACTTACGTACAATTTTCTTATAACTTTATTAACGGAGATGTAAGGGTAACGTACATACCCCGTTGTGGTTAATCTAGTTATCGGTGTAGCTTGATAGCAGACTAGTCTTCGTGAAGATTTGTAACATGCAGGACATCAATTTGGGGTAAGACCACATTAAGGATCCGTCCGCCGCAAGAGTGCACTTGAAAATACCGTTTTGGAGTGATATATGCGTGAATTTTTTTCAATCACTTTGATATGAGACATATTTGTTTTGTGAATAATGAATGTAATACTGCATTAGACCAGATAAAACACCAAATGGGAATGAGTTTTCAAACCCTAACTTACGTACAATTTTCGTGTAACTTACGTGACGGAGATGAAACGGTAACATACATTCCCCTTTGTGGTTAATCTAGTTATGGGTGAAGCTTGATGTCAGACTAGCCTTCGTGAAGATTTGTAACATGAAGGACATCAATTTGGGGTAAGACCACATTAAGGATCCGCCCGCCCTAAGAGTGTACTTGAAAATACCGTTTTTGAGTGATATGCGTGAATTTGTTTCGATCACTTTGACATGGGACATGTTTGTTTTGTGAATACTGAATGTACTACTGCATTAGACAAGATAAAACATCAAATTGGAATGAGTTTTCACACCCGTAACTTACGTACAATTTTCTTGAAACTTACTTGACGGAGATGTAAGGGTAACATACATTCCCGTTTGTGGTTAATCTAGTTATGGGTGTAGCTTGATAGCAGACTAGTCTTCGTGAATATTTGTAACATGCAGGACATCAATTTGGGGTAAGACCACATTAAGGATCCGTCCGCCGCAAGAGTGCACTTGAAAATACCGTTTTGGAGTGACATGCGTGCATTTGTTTCGATCACTTTGACATGGGACATGTTTGTTTTGTGAATACTGAATGTACTACTGCATTAGACGAGATAAAACATCAAATTGGAATGAGTTTTCACACCCGTAACTTACGTACAATTTTCTTATAACTTTATTAACGGAGATGTAAGGGTAACGTACATACCCCGTTGTGGTTAATCTAGTTATCGGTGTAGCTTGATAGCAGACTAGTCTTCGTGAAGATTTGTAACATGCAGGACATCAATTTGGGGTAAGACCACATTAAAGATCCGTCCGCCGCAAGAGTGCACTTGAAAATACCGTTTTGGAGTGATATATGCGTGAATTTTTTCGATCACTTTGACATGAGACATATTTGTTTTGTGAATAATGAATGTAATACTGCATTAGACCAGATAAAACACCAAATGGGAATGAGTTTTCACACCCTAACTTACGTACAATTTTCGTGTAACTTACGTGACGGAGATGAAACGGTAACATACATTCTCCTTAATGGTTAATCTAGTTACTTGGGTGTAGCTTGATATCAGACTAGCTGCTTCGTGAAGATTTGTAACATGGAAGGACATAAATTTGGGGGTAAGACCATTAGGATCAGTCCGCCCCAAAGGTGCACTTGAAATACAGTTTTGGAGTGTAAGTGATTTGTTTCAATCTGCTTTGACATGGGACATGTTTGTTTTGTGAATACTGAATGTACTACTGCATTGAGGCGGGTAAAACATCAAATTGAATGGATTTTTCCACACCGATAACTTCCATTACAAAATGTTCTTGTTACTTACGTGACTGAGATGTAAAGAGACGCCATTCCCCTTTGTGGTTAATCAGTTGTGGGTGTGAGAAAGCGATAGCAGACTAGCCTTCATGAAGATTTGCCCAACATACGGGACATCAATTTGGGGAAAGACCACATTAAGGATCCGTCCGCCCCAAGAGTGCACTTGAAAATACCGTTTTGGAGTGATATGCGTGAATTTGTTTCGATCACTTTGATATGGGACATGTTTGTTTTGTGAATACTGAATGTACTACTGCATAAGACGAGATAAAACATCAAATTGGAATGAGTTTTCACACCGATAACTTACGTACAATTTTCTTGTTACTTACGTGACTAAGATGTAAGGGTAACATACATTCCCCTTTGTGGTTAATCTAGTTATGGGTGTAGCTAGATAGCAGACTAGCCTTCATGAAGATTTGTAACATGCAGGACATCAATTTGGGGACAGACCACATTAAGGATCCGTCCGCCCAAAGAGTGCACTTGAAAATACAATTTTTGGATTGATATGCGTAAATTTGTTTCGATCACTTTGACATAGGACATGTTTGTTTTGTGAATACTGAATGTACTACTGCATTAGACAAGATAAAACATCAAATTGGAATGAGTTTTCACACTCGTAACTTACGTACAATTTTCTTATAACTTTATTGACGGAGATGTAAGGGTAACGTACATTCCCTTTTGTGGTTAATCTAGTTATGGGTGTAGCTTGATAGCAGACTAGTCTTCATGAAGATTTGTAACATGCAGGACATCAATTTGGGGTAAGACCACATTAAGGATCCGTCCGCCCAAAGAGTGCGCTTGAAAATACCATTTTTGGGGTGATATGCGTGAATTTGTTTCGATCACTTTGACATGGGACATATTTGTTTTGTGAATAATGGATGTACTTCTGCATTAGACCAGA
>JAHLWY010002917.1:0-10017 GCA_020002185.1 Paraescarpia echinospica | reverse complement strand
CTTATATAGCGCAGTATCCAGCCCTTAGGACTGCTCAAGGAACTTTACACTTTACTCCCTGGCAGACCTATTCTTATATAGCGCAGTATCCAGCCCTTAGGACTGCTCAAGGCACTTTACACTCTACTCCCTGGCAGACCTGTTCTTATATAGCGCAGTATCCATTCCTTAGAACTGCTCAAGGCACTTCACACTTTACTCCCTGGCAGACCTTTTCTTATATAGCGCAGTATCCAATCCTCAGGACTGCTCAAAACGCTTTACACTTTACTCCCTGGCAGACCTGTTCTTATATAACGCAGTAACCAGTCCTTAGAACTGCTCAAGGCACTTTACATTTTTTTCCCTGGCAGACCTGTTCTTATATAGCGCAGTATCCAGTCCTCAGGACTCCTCAAAGCACTTTACACTTTACTCCCTGGCAGACCTGTTCTTATATAGCGCAGTATCCAGTCCTTAGGACTGCTCAAGGCACTTTACACTTTACTCCCTGGCAGACCTGTTCTTATATAGCACAGTATCCAGCCCTTAGGACTGCTCAAGGCACTTTACCCTCTACTCCCTGGCAGACCTGTTCTTATATAGCGCAGTATCCAGTCCTTAGAACTGCTCAAGGCACTTCACACTTTACTCCCTGGCAGACCTGTTCTTATATAGCGCAGTATCCAGTCCTCACGACTGCTCAAAGCGCTTTACACTTTACTCCCTGGCAGATCTGTTCTGATATAGCGCATTATCCAGTCCTTAGAACTGCTCAAGGCACTTTACACTTTACTCCCTGGCAGGCCTGTTCTTATATAGCGCAGTAGCCAGTCATTAGGACTGCTCAAGGCACTTTACACTTTACTCCCTGGCAGACATGTTCTTATATAGCGCAGTATCCAGCCCTTAGGACTGCTCAAGGCACTTTACACTTTACTCCCTGGCAGACCTGTTCTTATATAGCGCAGTATCCAGTCCTCAGAACTGCTCAAGGCACTTTACATTTTACTCCCTGGCAGGCCTGTTCTTATATAGCGCAGTAGCCAGTCATTAGGACTGCTCAAGGCACTTTACACTTTACTCCCTGGCAGACCTGTTCTTATATAGCGCAGTATCCAGTCCTTAGGAATGCTGAAAGCGCTTTACACTTTGCTCCCTGGCAGACCTGTTCTTATATAGAGCAGTATCCAGCCCTTAGGACTGCTCAAGGCACTTTACACTCTACTCCCTGGCAGACCTGTTCTTATATAGCGCAGTATCCAGTCCTTAGAACTGCTCAAGGCACTCCACACTTTACTCCCTGGCAGACCTTTTCTTATATAGCGCAGTATCCAGTCCTCAGGACTGCTCAAAACGCTTTACACTTTACTCCCTGGCAGACCTGTTCTTATATAACGCAGTAACCAGTCCTTAGAACTGCTCAAGGCACTTTACATTTTTCTCCCTGGCAGACCTGTTCTTATATAGCGCAGTATCCAGTCCTCAGGACTGCTCAAAGCACTTTACACTTTACTCCCTGGCAGACCTGTTCTTATATAGCGCAGTATCCAGTCCTTAGGACTGCTCAAGGCACTTTACACTTTACTCCCTGGCAGACCTGTTCTTATATAGCACAGTATCCAGCCCTTAGGACTGCTCAAGGCACTTTACCCTCTACTCCCTGGCAGACCTGTTCTTATATAGCGCAGTATCCAGTCCTTAGAACTGCTCAAGGCACTTCACACTTTACTCCCTGGCAGACCTGTTCTTATATAGCGCAGTATCCAGTCCTCACGACTGCTCAAAGCGCTTTACACTTTACTCCCTGGCAGACCTGTTCTGATATAGCGCAGTATCCAGTCCTTAGAACTGCTCAAGGCACTTTACACTTTACTCCCTGGCAGACCTGTTCTTATATAGCGCAGTATCCAGTCCTCAGAACTGCTGAAGGCACTTTACATTTTACTCCCTGGCAGGCCTGTTCTTATATAGCGCAGTAGCCAGTCATTAGGACTGCTCAAGGCACTTTACACTTTACTCCCTGGCAGAGTTGTTCTTATATAGCGCAGTATCCAGTCCTTAGGAATGCTGAAAGCGCTTTACACTTTGCTCCCTGGCAGACCTGTTCTTATATAGAGCAGTATCCAGCCCTTAGGACTGCTCAAGGCACTTTACACTCTATTACCTGGCAGACCTGTTCTTATATAGCGCAGTATCCAGTCCTTAGAACTGGTCAAGGCACTTTACACTTTACTCCCTGGCAGACCTGTTCTTATATAACGCAGTAACCAGTCCTTAGAACTGCTCAAGGCACTTTACATTTTTTCCCCTGGCAGACCTGTTCTTATATAGCGCAGTATCCAGTCCTCAGGACTGCTCAAAGCACTTTACACTTTACTCCCTGGCAGACCTGTTCTTATATAGCGCAGTATCCAGTCCTTAGGACTGCTCAAGGCACTTTACACTTTACTCCCTGGCAGACCTGTTCTTATATAGCACAGTATCCAGCCCTTAGGACTGCTCAAGGCACTTTACCCTCTACTCCCTGGCAGACCTGTTCTTATATAGCGCAGTATCCAGTCCTTAGAACTGCTCAAGGCACTTCACACTTTACTCCCTGGCAGACCTGTTCTTATATAGCGCAGTATCCAGTCCTCACGACTGCTCAAAGCGCTTTACACTTTACTCCCTGGCAGACCTGTTCTGATATAGCGCAGTATCCAGTCCTTAGAACTGCTCAAGGCACTTTACACTTTACTCCCTGGCAGACATGTTCTTATATAGCGCAGTATCCAGCCCTTAGGACTGCTCAAGGCACTTTACACTTTACTCCCTGGCAGACCTGTTCTTATATAGCGCAGTATCCAGTCCTCAGAACTGCTCAAGGCACTTTACATTTTACTCCCTGGCAGGCCTGTTCTTATATAGCGCAGTAGCCAGTCATTAGGACTGCTCAAGGCACTTTACACTTTACTCCCTGGCAGACCTGTTCTTATATAGCGCAGTATCCAGTCCTTAGGAATGCTGAAAGCGCTTTACACTTTGCTCCCTGGCAGACCTGTTCTTATATAGAGCAGTATCCAGCCCTTAGGACTGCTCAAGGCACTTTACACTCTACTCCCTGGCAGACCTGTTCTTATATAGCGCAGTATCCAGTCCTTAGAACTGCTCAAGGCACTTCACACTTTACTCCCTGGCAGACCTTTTCTTATATAGCGCAGTATCCAGTCCTCAGGACTGCTCAAAACGCTTTACACTTTACTCCCTGGCAGACCTGTTCTTATATAACGCAGTAACCAGTCCTTAGAACTGCTCAAGGCACTTTACATTTTTTTCCCTGGCAGACCTGTTCTTATATAGCGCAGTATCCAGTCCTCAGGACTCCTCAAAGCACTTTACACTTTACTCCCTGGCAGACCTGTTCTTATATAGCGCAGTATCCAGTCCTTAGGACTGCTCAAGGCACTTTACACTTTACTCCCTGGCAGACCTGTTCTTATATAGCACAGTATCCAGCCCTTAGGACTGCTCAAGGCACTTTACCCTCTACTCCCTGGCAGACCTGTTCTTATATAGCGCAGTATCCAGTCCTTAGAACTGCTCAAGGCACTTCACACTTTACTCCCTGGCAGACCTGTTCTTATATAGCGCAGTATCCAGTCCTCAGGACTGCTCAAAGCGCTTTACACTTTACTCCCTGGCAGACCTGTTCTGATATAGCGCAGTATCCAGTCCTTAGAACTGCTCAAGGCACTTTACACTTTACTCCCTGGCAGACATGTTCTTATATAGCGCAGTATCCAGCCCTTAGGACTGCTCAAGGCACTTTACACTTTACTCCCTGGCAGACCTGTTCTTATATAGCGCAGTATCCAGTCCTCAGAACTGCTGAAGGCACTTTACATTTTACTCCCTGGCAGGCCTGTTCTTATATAGCGCAGTAGCCAGTCATTAGGACTGCTCAAGGCACTTTACACTTTACTCCCTGGCAGAGCTGTTCTTATATAGCGCAGTATCCAGTCCTTAGGAATGCTGAAAGCGCTTTACACTTTGCTCCCTGGCAGACCTGTTCTTATATAGAGCAGTATCCAGCCCTTAGGACTGCTCAAGGCACTTTACACTCTATTACCTGGCAGACCTGTTCTTATATAGCGCAGTATCCAGTCCTTAGGACTGCTCAAGGCACTTTACACTTTACTCCTTGGCAGACCTGTTCTTATATAGCGCAGTATCCAATCCTCAGGACTGCTCAAAACGCTTTACACTTTACTCCCTGGCAGACCTGTTCTTATATAGCACAGTAGCCAGTCATTAGGACTGCTCAAGGCACTTAACACTTTACTCCCTGGCAGACCTGTTCTTATATAGCGCAGTATCCAGTCCTTAGGACTGCTGAAAGCGCTTTACACTTTGTTCCCTGGCAGACCTGTTCTTATATAGCGCAATATCCAGTCCTTAGAACTGCTGAATGCGCTTTATACTTTGCTCCCTGGCAGACCTGTTCTTATATAGCGCAGTATCCAGCCCTTAGGACTGCTCAAGGCACTTTACACTTTACTCCCTGGCAGACCTGTTCTTATATAGCGCAGTATCCAGTCCTGCGGACTGCTCAAAGTACACTGTACGCTTTACTCCCTTGCAGATCTGTTCTTATATAGCGCAGTATCCCGTCCCCAGGACTGCTCAAAGCGCTTTACACTTTACTCCCTGGCAGACCTGTTCTTATATAGTGCAGTATCCAGTCCTCAGGACTGCTCAAAGTACACTGTACGCTTTACTCCCTGGCAGACCTGTTCTTATATAGCGCAGTATCCAGTCCCCAGGACTGCTCAAAGTACACTGTACACTTTACTCCCTGGCAGACCTGTTCTTATATAGCGCAGAATCCAGTCCTTAGGACTGCTCAAGGCACTTTACACTTTACTTCCTGGCAGACCTGTTCTTATATAGCACAGCATCGAGCCCTTAGGACTGCTCAAGGCACTTTACACTCTACTCACTGGCAGACCTGTTCTTATATAGCGCAGTATCCAGTCCTTAGAACTGCTCAAGGCACTTCACACTTTACTCCCTGGCAGACCTGTTCTTATATAGCGCAGTATCCAGTCCTCAGGACTGGTCAAAGCGCTTTACACTTTACTCCCTGGCAGACCTGTTCTTATATAGCGCAGTATCCAGCCCTTAGGACTGCTCAAGGAACTTTACACTTTACTCCCTGGCAGACCTATTCTTATATAGCGCAGTATCCAGCCCTTAGGACTGCTCAAGGCACTTTACACTCTACTCCCTGGCAGACCTGTTCTTATATAGCGCAGTATCCATTCCTTAGAACTGCTCAAGGCACTTCACACTTTACTCCCTGGCAGACCTTTTCTTATATAGCGCAGTATCCAATCCTCAGGACTGCTCAAAACGCTTTACACTTTACTCCCTGGCAGACCTGTTCTTATATAACGCAGTAACCAGTCCTTAGAACTGCTCAAGGCACTTTACATTTTTTTCCCTGGCAGACCTGTTCTTATATAGCGCAGTATCCAGTCCTCAGGACTCCTCAAAGCACTTTACACTTTACTCCCTGGCAGACCTGTTCTTATATAGCGCAGTATCCAGTCCTTAGGACTGCTCAAGGCACTTTACACTTTACTCCCTGGCAGACCTGTTCTTATATAGCACAGTATCCAGCCCTTAGGACTGCTCAAGGCACTTTACCCTCTACTCCCTGGCAGACCTGTTCTTATATAGCGCAGTATCCAGTCCTTAGAACTGCTCAAGGCACTTCACACTTTACTCCCTGGCAGACCTGTTCTTATATAGCGCAGTATCCAGTCCTCACGACTGCTCAAAGCGCTTTACACTTTACTCCCTGGCAGATCTGTTCTGATATAGCGCATTATCCAGTCCTTAGAACTGCTCAAGGCACTTTACACTTTACTCCCTGGCAGGCCTGTTCTTATATAGCGCAGTAGCCAGTCATTAGGACTGCTCAAGGCACTTTACACTTTACTCCCTGGCAGACATGTTCTTATATAGCGCAGTATCCAGCCCTTAGGACTGCTCAAGGCACTTTACACTTTACTCCCTGGCAGACCTGTTCTTATATAGCGCAGTATCCAGTCCTCAGAACTGCTCAAGGCACTTTACATTTTACTCCCTGGCAGGCCTGTTCTTATATAGCGCAGTAGCCAGTCATTAGGACTGCTCAAGGCACTTTACACTTTACTCCCTGGCAGACCTGTTCTTATATAGCGCAGTATCCAGTCCTTAGGAATGCTGAAAGCGCTTTACACTTTGCTCCCTGGCAGACCTGTTCTTATATAGAGCAGTATCCAGCCCTTAGGACTGCTCAAGGCACTTTACACTCTACTCCCTGGCAGACCTGTTCTTATATAGCGCAGTATCCAGTCCTTAGAACTGCCAAGGCACTTCACACTTTACTCCCTGGCAGACCTTTTCTTATATAGCGCAGTATCCAGTCCTCAGGACTGCTCAAAACGCTTTACACTTTACTCCCTGGCAGACCTGTTCTTATATAACGCAGTAACCAGTCCTTAGAACTGCTCAAGGCACTTTACATTTTTTTCCCTGGCAGACCTGTTCTTATATAGCGCAGTATCCAGTCCTCAGGACTCCTCAAAGCACTTTACACTTTACTCCCTGGCAGACCTGTTCTTATATAGCGCAGTATCCAGTCCTTAGGACTGCTCAAGGCACTTTACACTTTACTCCCTGGCAGACCTGTTCTTATATAGCACAGTATCCAGCCCTTAGGACTGCTCAAGGCACTTTACCCTCTACTCCCTGGCAGACCTGTTCTTGTATAGCGCAGTATCCAGTCCTTAGAACTGCTCAAGGCACTTCACACTTTACTCCCTGGCAGACCTGTTCTTATATACCGCAGTATCCAGTCCTCACGACTGCTCAAAGCGCTTTACACTTTACTCCCTGGCAGACCTGTTCTGATATAGCGCAGTATCCAGTCCTTAGAACTGCTCAAGGCACTTTACACTTTACTCCCTGGCAGACCTGTTCTTATATAGCGCAGTATCCAGTCCTCAGAACTGCTGAAGGCACTTTACATTTTACTCCCTGGCAGGCCTGTTCTTATATAGCGCAGTAGCCAGTCATTAGGACTGCTCAAGGCACTTTACACTTTACTCCCTGGCAGAGCTGTTCTTATATAGCGCAGTATCCAGTCCTTAGGAATGCTGAAAGCGCTTTACACTTTGCTCCCTGGCAGACCTGTTCTTATATAGAGCAGTATCCAGCCCTTAGGACTGCTCAAGGCACTTTACACTCTATTACCTGGCAGACCTGTTCTTATATAGCGCAGTATCCAGTCCTTAGAACTGCTCAAGGCACTTTACACTTTACTCCTTGGCAGACCTGTTCTTATATAGCGCAGTATCCAATCCTCAGGACTGCTCAAAACGCTTTACACTTTACTCCCTGGCAGACCTGTTCTTATATAGCACAGTAGCCAGTCATTAGGACTGCTCAAGGCACTTAACACTTTACTCCCTGGCAGAACTGTTCTTATATAGCGCAGTATCCAGTCCTTAGGACTGCTGAAAGCGCTTTACACTTTGTTCCCTGGCAGACCTGTTCTTATATAGCGCAGTATCCAGTCCTTAGAACTGCTGAATGCGCTTTATTCTTTGCTCCCTGGCAGACCTGTTCTTATATAGCGCAGTATCCAGCCCTTAGGACTGCTCAAGGCACTTTACACTTTACTCCCTGGCAGACCTGTTCTTATATAGCGCAGTATCCAGTCCTATGGACTGCTCAAAGTACACTGTACGCTTTACTCCCTTGCAGATCTGTTCTTATATAGCGCAGTATCCCGTCCCCAGGACTGCTCAAAGCGCTTTACACTTTACTCCCTGGCAGACCTGTTCTTATATAGCGCAGTATCCAGTCCTCAGGACTGCTCAAAGTACACTGTACGCTTTACTCCCTGGCAGACCTGTTCTTATATAGCGCAGTATCCAGTCCCCAGGACTGCTCAAAGTACACTGTACACTTTACTCCCTGGCAGACCTGTTCTTATATAGCGCAGAATCCAGTCCTTAGGACTGCTGAAGGCACTTTACCCTTTACTTCCTGGCAGACCTGTTCTTATATAGCACAGTATCGAGCCCTTAGGACTGCTCAAGGCACTTTACACTCTACTCACTGGCAGACCTGTTCTTATATAGCGCAGTATCCAGTCCTTAGAACTGCTCAAGGCACTTCACACTTTACTCCCTGGCAGACCTGTTCTTATATAGCGCAGTATCCAGTCCTCAGGACTGGTCAAAGCGCTTTACACTTTACTCCCTGGCAGACCTGTTCTTATATAGCGCAGTATCAAGCCCTTAGGACTTCTCAAGGCACTTTACATTTTACTCCCTGGCAGACCTATTCTTATATAGCGCAGTATCCAGCCCTTAGGACTGCTCAAGGCACTTTACACTCTACTCCCTGGCAGACCTGTTCTTATATAGCGCAGTATCCAGTCCTTAGAACTGCTCAAGGCACTTCACACTTTACTCCCTGGCAGACCTTTTCTTATATAGCGCAGTATCCAGTCCTCAGGACTGCTCAAAACGCTTTACACTTTACTCCCTGGCAGACCTGTTCTTATATAACGCAGTATCCAGTCCTTAGAACTGCTCAAGGCACTTTACATTTTACTCCCTGGCAGACCTGTTCTTATATAGCGCAGTATCCAGTCCTCAGGACTGCTCAAAGCACTTCACACTTTACTCCCTGGCAGACCTGTTCTTATATAGCGCAGTATCCAGTCCTTAGGACTGCTCAAGGCACTATACACTTTACTCCCTGGCAGACCTGTTCTTATATAGCACAGTATCCAGCCCTTAGGACTGCTCAAGGCACTTTACCCTCTACTCCCTGGCAGACCTGTTCTTATATAGCGCAGTATCCAGTCCTTAGAACTGCTCAAGGCACTTCACACTTTACTCCCTGGCAGACCTGTTCTTATATAGCGCAGTATCCACTCCTCACGACTGCTGAAAGCGCTTTACACTTTACTCCCTGGCAGACCTGTTCTGATATAGCGCAGTATCCAGTCCTTAGAACTGCTCAAGGCACTTTACACTTTACTCCCTGGCAGACATGTTCTTATATAGCGCAGTATCCAGTCCTTAGAACTGCTCAAGGCACTTTACACTTTACTCCCTTGCAGACCTGTTCTTATATAGCGCAGTATCTAGTCCTTAGGACTGCTCAAAGCGCTTTACACGTTACTCCCTGACAGACCTGTTCTTATATAGCGCAGTATCCAGCCCTTAGGACTGCTCAAGGCACTTTACACTTTACTCTCTGGCAGACCTGTTCTTATATAGCGCAGTATCCAGTCCTTAGGACTGGTCAAAGCGCTTTACACTTCACTCCCTGGCAGACCTGTTCTTATATAGCGCAGTATCCAGTCCTTAGGACTGCTGAAAGCGCATTACACTTTACTCCCTAGCAGACCTGTTCTTATATAGCGCAGTATCCAGTCCTTAGGACTGCTGAAAGCGCTTTACACTTTGCTCCCTGGCAGACCTGTTCTTATATAGCGCAGTATCCAGCCCTTAGGACTGCTCAAGGCACTTTACACTTTACTCCCTGGCAGACCTGTTCTTATATTGCGCAGTATCCAGCCCTTAGGACTGCTGAAGGCACTTTACACTTTACTCCCTGGCAGACCTGTTCTTATATAGCGCAGTATCCAGCCCTTAGGACTGCTCAAGGCACTTTACACTCTATTACCTGGCAGACCTGTTCTTATATAGCGCAGTATCCAGTCCTTAGAACTGCTCAAGGCACTTTACACTTTACCCCCTTGCAGACCTGTTCTTATATAGCGCAGTATCCAATCCTCAGGACTGCTCAAAACGTTTTACACTTTACTCCCTGGCAGACCTGTTCTTATATAGCACAGTAGCCAGTCATTAGGACTGCTCAAGGCACTTTACACTTTACTCCCTGGCAGACCTGTTCTTATATAGCGCAGTATCCAGTCCTTAGGACTGCTGAAAGCGCTTTACACTTTGTTCCCTGGCAGACCTG
>JAHLWY010002916.1:0-10019 GCA_020002185.1 Paraescarpia echinospica | reverse complement strand
TGTCCCTTTATTGGAACTGTTGTTGACAACAGGCCGACAGTCACGGACCCGTTTTCCCGTTATTGGAACTGTTGTTGACAACAGGCCGACAGCCACAGAACCGTTGTGCCGTTATTGGAACTGTTGTTAACAACAGACCGACAGCCACACACCCGTTGTCCCGTTATTGGAACTGTTGTTGACAACAGGCCGACAGCCACGAATCCGTTGTCCCGTTATTGGAACTGTTGTTGACAACAGGCCGACAGCCACGGACCCGTTGTCTCGTTATTGGAATTGTTGTTGACAACAGTCCGAGAGCCACACACCCGTTGTATCTTTTTTGGAACTGTTGTTGACAACAGGCCGACAACCACACACCCGTTGTCTCCTTTTTGGAACTGTTGTTGACAAAAGTCCGAGAGCCAGAATCGTTGTCCCCTTTTTTTGGAAATGTTGTTGACAACAGGCCGACAGCCACGGACCCGTTATTGGAACTGTTGCTAACAACAGGCCGACAGCCACGGACCCGTTGTCCCGTTATTGGAACTGTTGTTGACAACATGCCGACAGCCACAGAACCGTTGTGCCGTTATTGGAACTGTTGTTAACAACAGACCGACAGCCACACACCCGTTGTCCCGTTATTGGAACTGTTGTTGACAACAGGCCGACAGTCACGGATCCGTTGTCCCGTTATTGGAACTGTGGTTGACAACAGGCCGACAGCCACGGACCCGTTGTCTCGTTATTGGAATTGTTGTTGACAACAGTCCGAGAGCCACACACCCGTTGTATCTTTTTTGGAACTGTTGTTGACAACAGGCCGACAACCACACACCCGTTGTCTCCTTTTTGGAACTGTTGTTGACAAAAGTCCGAGAGCCAGAATCGTTGTCCCCTTTTTTTGGAAATGTTGTTGACAACAGGCCGACAGCCACGGACCCGTTATTGGAACTGTTGCTAACAACAGGCCGACAGCCACGGACCCGTTTCCCGTTATTGGAACTGTTGTTGACAACAGGCCGACAGTCACGGACCCGTTTTCGCCTTTTTTGGGACTGTTGTTGACAACAGGCCAACAGCCACGGACCCGTTGTCCCGTTATTGGAACTGTTGTTAACAACAGGCCGACAGTCACGGACCCGTTGTCCCGTTATTGGAACTGTTGTTGACAACAGGCCGACAGTCGCGGACCCGTTGTCCCGTTATTGGAACTGTTGTTGACAACAGACCGACAGCCACGGACCCGTTGTCCCGTTATTGGAACTGTTGTTGACAACATGCCGACAGCCACAGAACCGTTGTGCCGTTATTGGAACTGTTGTTAACAACAGACCGACAGCCACGCACCCGTTGTCCCGTTATTGGAACTGTTGTTGACAACAGGCCGACAGTCAAGGATCCGTTGTCCCGTTATTGGAACTGTTGTTGACAACAGGCCGACAGCCACGGACCCGTTGTCTCGTTATTGGAATTGTTGTTGACAACAGTCCGAGAGCCACACACCCGTTGTCTCTTTTTTGGAACTGTTGTTGACAACAGGCCGACAACCACACACCCGTTGTCTCCTTTTTGGAACTGTTGTTGAAAAAAGTCCGAGAGCCAGACTCGTTGTCCCCTTTTTTTGGAACTGTTGTTGACAACAGGCCGACAGCCACGGACCCGTTATTGGAACTGTTGGTAACAACAGGCCGACAGCCACGGACCCGTTTTCGCCTTTTTTGGAACTGTTGTTGACAACAGGCCGACAGTCACGGACCCGTTGTCCCGTTATTGGAACTGTTGTTGACAACAGGCCGACAGTCACGGACCCGTTGTCCCGTTATTGGAACTGTTGTTGACTACAGGCCGACAGTCACGGACCCGTTGTCCCGTTATTGGAACTGTTGTTGACAACAGGCCGACAGTCACGGACCCGTTGTCCTGATATTGGAACTGTTGTTGACAACAGGCCAACTTCCACGGACCCGTTGTCCCGTTATTGGAACTGTTGTTAACAACAGGCCGACAGTCACGGACCCGTTGTCCCGTTATTGGAACTGTTGTTGACAACAGGCCGACAGTCATTGACCCGTTGTCCCGTTATTGGAACTGTTGTTGACAACAGACCGACAGCCACGGACCCGTTGTCCCGTTATTGGAACTGTTGTTGACAACATGCCGACAGCCACAGAACCGCTGTGCCGTTATTGGAACTGTTGTTAACAACAGACCGACAGCCACACACCCGTTGTCCCGTTATTGGAACTGTTGTTGACAACAGGCCGACAGTCACGGATCCGTTGTCCCGTTATTGGAACTGTTGTTGACAACAGGCCGACAGCCACGGACCCGTTGTCTCGTTATTGGAATTGTTGTTGACAACAGTCCGAGAGCCACACACCCGTTGTATCTTTTTTGGAACTGTTGTTGACAACAGGCCGACAACCACACACCCGTTGTCTCCTTTTTGGAACTGTTGTTGACAAAAGTCCGAGAGCCAGAATCGTTGTCCCCTTTTTTTGGAACTGTTGTTGACAACAGGCCGACAGCCACGGACCCGTTATTGGAACTGTTGCTAACAACAGGCCGACAGCCACGGACCCGTTGCCCGTTATTGGAACTGTTGTTGACAACAGGCCGACAGTCACGGACCCGTTTTCGCCTTTTTTGGAACTGTTGTTGACAACAGGCCAACAGCCACGGACCCGTTGTCCCGTTATTGGAACTGTTGTTAACAACAGGCCGACAGTCACGGACCCGTTGTCCCGTTATTGGAACTGTTGTTGACAACAGGCCGACAGTCACGGACCCGTTGTCCCGTTATTGGAACTGTTGTTGACAACAGACCGACAGCCACGGACCCGTTGTCCCGTTATTGGAACTGTTGTTGACAACATGCCGACAGCCACAGAACCGTTGTGCCGTTATTGGAACTGTTGTTAACAACAGACCGACAGCCACACACCCGTTGTCCCGTTATTGGATCTGTTGTTGACAACAGGCCGACAGTCACGGATCCGTTGTCCCGTTATTGGAACTGTTGTTGACAACAGGCCGACAGCCACGGACCCGTTGTCTCGTTATTGGAATTGTTGTTGACAACAGTCCGAGAGCCACACACCCGTTGTCTCTTTTTTGGAACTGTTGTTGACAACAGGCCGACAACCACACACCCGTTGTCTCCTTTTTGGAACTGTTGTTGACAAAAGTCTGAGAGCCAGACTCGTTGTCCCCCTTTTTTGGAACTGTTGTTGACAACAGGCCGACAGCCACGGACCCGTTATTGGAACTGTTGCTAACAACAGGCCGACAGCCACGGACCCGATGTCCCGTTATTGGAACTGTTGTTGACAACAGGCCGACAGTCGCGGACCCGTTTTCGCCTTTTTTGGAACTGTTGTTGACAACAGGCCGACAGTCACGGACCCGTTGTCCCGTTATTGGAACTGTTGTTGACAATAGGCCGACAGTCACGGACCCGTTGTCCCGTTATTGGAACTGTTGTTGACTACAGGCCGACAGTCACGGACCCGTTGTCCCGTTATTGGAACTGTTGTTGACAACAGGCCGACAGTCACGGACCCGTTGTCCTGTTATTGGAACTGTTGTTGACAACAGGCCAACAGCCACACACCCGTTGTCCCGTTATTGGAACTGTTGTTGACAACAGGCCGAAAGTCATTGACCCGTTGTCCCGTTATTGGAACTGTTTTTGACAACAGGCCGACAGTCACGGACCCGTTGTCCCGTTATTGGAACCGTTGTTGACAACAGGCCTACAGTCACGGACCCGTTGTCCCATTATTGGAACTGTTGTTGACAACAGGCTGACAGTCACAGAACCGTTGTCCCGTTATTGGAACTTGTTGAAAACAGGCCGACAGTCGCAGAACCGTTGTCCCGTTATTGGAACAGTTCTTGACAACAGGCCGACAGTCACGGACCCGTTTTCCCGTTATTGGAACTGTTGTTGACAACAGGCCGACAGTCACGGACCCGTTGTCCCGTTATTGGAACTGTTGTTGACAACAGGCCGACAGTCACGGACCCGTTGTCCCGTTATTGGAACTGTTGTTGACAACAGGCCAACAGCCACGGACCCGTTGTCCCGTTATTGGAACTGTTGTTAACAACAGGCCGGCAGTCACGGACCCGTTGTCCCGTTATTGGAACTGTTGTTGACAACAGGCCGACAATCACGGACCCGTTGTCCCGTTATTGGAACTGTTGTTGACAACAGACCGACAGCCACGGACCCGTTGTCCCGTTATTGGAACTGTTGTTGACAACATGCCGACAGCCACAGAACCGCTGTGCCGTTATTGGAACTGTTGTTAACAACAGACCGACAGCCACACACCCGTTGTCCCGTTATTGGAACTGTTGTTGACAACAGGCCGACAGTCACGGATCCGTTGTCCCGTTATTGGAAATGTTGTTGACAACAGGCCAACAGCCACGGACCCGTTGTCTCGTTATTGGAATTGTTGTTGACAACAGTCCGAGAGCCACACAACCGTTGTCTCTTTTTTGGAACTGTTGTTGACATCAGGCCGACAACCACCCACCCTTTGTCTCCTTTTTGGAACTGTTGTTGACAAAAGTCTGAGAGCCAGACTCGTTGTCCCCCTTTTTTGGAACTGTTGTTGACAACAGGCCGACAGCCACGGACCCGTTATTGGAACTGTTGCTAACAACAGGCCGACAGCCACGGACCCGTTGTCCCGTTATTGGAACTGTTGTTGACAACAGGCCGACAGTCACGGACCCGTTTTCGCCTTTTTTGGAACTGTTGTTGACAACAGGCCGACAGTCACGGACCCGTTGCCCCGTTATTGAAACTGTTGTTGACAATAGGCCGACAGTCACGGACCCGTTGTCCCGTTATTGGAACTGTTGTTGACTACAGGCCGACAGTCACGGACCCGTTGTCCCGTTATTGGAACTGTTGTTAACAACAGGCCGACAGTCACGGACCCGTTGTCCCGTTATTGGAACTGTTGTTGACAACAGGCCGACAGTCACGGACCCGTTGTCCCGTTATTGGAACTGTTGTTGACAACAGACCGACAGCCACGGACCCGTTGTCCCGTTATTGGAATTGTTGTTGACAACATGCCGACAGCCACAGAACCGTTGTGCCGTTATTGGAACTGTTGTTAACAACAGACCGACAGCCACACACCCGTTGTCCCGTTATTGGAACTGTTGTTGACAACAGGCCGACAGTCACGAATCCGTTGTCCCGTTATTGGAACTGTTGTTGACAACAGGCCGACAGCCACGGACCCGTTGTCTCGTTATTGGAATTGTTTTTGACAACAGTCCGAGAGCCACACACCCGTTGTCTCTTTTTTGGAACTGTTGTTGACAACAGGCTGACAACCACACACCCGTTGTCTCCTTTTTGGAACTGTTGTTGACAAAAGTCCGAGAGCCACACTCGTTGTCCCCTTTTTTTGGAACTATTGTTGACAACAGGCCGACAGCCACGGACCCGTTATTGGAACTGTTGCTAACAACAGGCCGACAGCCACGGACCCGTTGTCCCGTTATTGGAACTGTTGTTGACAACAGGCCGACATTCAAGGACCCGTTTTCGCCTTTTTTGGAACTGTTGTTGACAACAGGCCAACAGCCACGGACCCGTTGTCCCTTTATTGGAACTGTTGTTAACAACAGGCCGACAGTCACGGACCCGTTGTCCCGTTATTGTAACTGTTGTTGACAACAGGCCGACAGTCATTGACCCGTTGTCCCGTTATTGGAACTGTTGTTGACAACAGACCGACAGCCACGGACCCGTTGTCCCGTTATTGGAACTGTTGTTGACAACATGCCGACAGCCACGGAGCCGTTGTGCCGTTATTGGAACTGTTGTTAACAACAGACCGACAGCCACACACCCGTTGTCCCGTTATTGGAACTGTTGTTGACAACAGGCCGACAGTCACGGATCCGTTGTCCCGTTATTGGAACTGTTGTTGACAACAGGCCGACAGCCACGGACCCGTTGTCTCGTTATTGGAATTGTTGTTGACAACAGTCCGAGAGCCACACACCCGTTGTATCTTTTTTGGAACTGTTGTTGACAACAGGCCGACAACCACACACCCGTTGTCTCCTTTATTGGAACTGTTGTTGACAACAGGCCGACAGTCACGAATCCGTTGTCCCGTTATTGGAACTGTTGTTGACAACAGGCCGACAGCCACGGACCCGTTGTCTCGTTATTGGAATTGTTGTTCACAACAGTCCGAGAGCGACACACCCGTTGTCTCTTTTTTGGAACTGTTGTTGACAACAGGCCGACAACCACACACCCGTTGTCTCCTTTTTGGAACTGTTGTTGACAAAAGTCCGAGAGCCAGACTCGTTGTCCCCTTTTTTTGGAACTATTGTTGACAACAGGCCGACAGCCACGGACCCGTTATTGGAACTGTTGCTAACAACAGGCCGACAGCCACGTACCCGTTGTCCCGTTATTGGAACTGTTGTTAACAACAGGCCGACAGTCGCGGACCCGTTGTCCCGTTATTGGAACTGTTGTTGACAACAGACCGACAGCCACGGACCCGTTGTCCCGTTATTGGAACTGTTGTTGACAACATGCCGACAGCCACAGAACCGTTGTGCCTTTATTGGAACTGTTGTTAACAACAGACCGACAGCCACACACCCGTTGTCCCGTTATTGGAACTGTTGTTGACAACAGGCCGAAAGTCATTGACCCGTTGTCCCGTTATTGGAACTGTTTTTGACAACAGGCCGACAGTCACGGACCCGTTGTCCCGTTATTGGAACCGTTGTTGACAACAGGCCGACAGTCACGGACCCGTTGTCCCGTTATTGGAACTGTTGTTGACAACAGGCTGACAGTCATAGAACCGTTGTCCCGTTATTGGAACTTGTTGAAAACAGGCCGACAGTCGCAGAACCGTTGTCCCGTTATTGGAACAGTTCTTGACAACAGGCCGACAGTCACGGACCCGTTTTCCCGTTATTGGAACTGTTGTTGACAACAGGCCGACAGTCACGGACCCGTTGTCACGTTATTGGAACTGTTGTTGACAACAGGCCGACAGTCACGGACCCGTCGTCCCGTTATTGGAACTGTTGTTAACAACAGACCGACAGCCACGGAACCGTTGTCCCTTTATTGGAACTGTTGTCGACAACAGGCCGACAGTCACGGACCCGTTTTCCCGTTATTGGAACTGTTGTTGACAACATGCCGACAGCCACAGAACCGTTGTGCCGTTATTGGAACTGTTGTTAACAACAGACCGACAGCCACACACCCGTTGTCCCGTTATTGGAACTGTTGTTGACAACAGGCCGACAGTCACGGATCCGTTGTCCCGTTATTGGAAATGTTGTTGACAACAGGCCAACAGCCACGGACCCGTTGTCTCGTTATTGGAATTGTTGTTGACAACAGTCCGAGAGCCACACAACCGTTGTCTCTTTTTTGGAACTGTTGTTGACAACAGGCCGACGACCACACACCCGTTGTCTCCTTTTTGGAACTGTTGTTGACAAAAGTCTGAGAGCCAGACTCGTTGTCCCCCTTTTTTGGAACTGTTGTTGACAACAGGCCGACAGCCACGGACCCGTTATTGGAACTGTTGCTAACAACAGGCCGACAGCCACGGACACGTTGTCCCGTTATTGGAACTGTTGTTGACAACAGGCCGACAGTCACGGACCCGTTGTCCCGTTATTGGAACTGTTGTTGACAACAGACCGACAGCCACGGACCCGTTGTCCCGTTATTGGAACTGTTGTTGACAACATGCCGACAGCCACAGAACCGTTGTGCCGTTATTGGAACTGTTGTTAACAACAGACCGACAGCCACACACCCGTTGTCCCGTAATTGGAACTGTTGTTGACAACAGGCCGACAGTCACGGACCCGTTGTCCCGTTATTGGAACTGTTGTTGACAACAGGCCGACAGCCACGGACCCGTTGTCTCGTTATTGGAATTGTTGTTGACAACAGTTCGAGAGCCACACACCCGTTGTCTCTTTTTTGGAACTGTTGTTGACAACAGGCCGACAACCACACACCCGTTGTCTCCTTTTTGGAACTGTTGTTGACAAAAGTCCTAGAGCCAGACTCGTTGTCCCCTTTTTTTTGAACTGTTGTTGACAACAGGCCGACAGCCACGGACCCGTTATTGGAACTGTTGCTAACAACAGGCCGACAGCCACGGACCCGTTGTCCCGTTATTGGAACTGTTGTTGACAACAGGCCGACAGTCACGGACCCGTTTTCGCCTTTTTTGGAACTGTTGTTGACAACAGGCCGACAGCCACGGACCCGTTGTCCCGTTATTGGAACTGTTGTTGACAATAGGCCGACAGTCACGGACCCGTTGTCCCGTTATTGGAACTGTTGTTGACTACAGGCCGACAGTCACGCACCCGTTGTCCCGTTATTGGAACTGTTGTTAACAACAGGCCGACAGTCACGGACCCGTTGTCCCGTTATTGGAACTGTTGTTGACAACAGGCCGACAGTCACGGACCCTTTGTCCCGTTATTGGAACTGTTGTTGACAACAGGCCGACAGTCACGGACCCGTTGTCCCGTTATTGGAACTGTTGTTGACTACAGGCCGACAGTCACGGACCCGTTGTCCAGTTATTGGAACTGTTGTTGACAACAGGCCGACAGTCACGGACCCGTTGTCCTGTTATTGGAACTGTTGTTGACAACAGGCCAACAGCCACGGACCCGTTGTCCCGTTATTGGAACTGTTGTTAACAACAGGCCGACAGTCACGGACCCGTTGTCCCGTTATTGGAACTGTTGTTGACAACAGGCCGACAGCCACGGACCCGTTGTCCCGTTATTGGAACTGTTGTTGACAACAGACCGACAGCCACGGACCCGTTGTCCCGTTATTGGAACTGTTGTTGAGAACATGCCGACAGCCACAGAACCGTTGTGCCGTTATTGGAACTGTTGTTAACAACAGACCGACAGCCACACACCCGTTGTCCCGTTATTGGAACTGTTGTTGACAACAGGCCGACAGTCACGAATCCGTTGTCCCTTTATTGGAACTGTTGTTGACAACAGGCCGACAGCCACGGACCCGTTGTCTCGTTATTGGAATTGTTGTTGACAACAGTCCGAGAGCGACACACCCGTTGTCTCTTTTTTGGAACTGTTGTTGACAACAGGCCGACAACCACACACCCGTTGTCTCCTTTTTGGAACTGTTGTTGACAAAAGTCCGAGAGCCAGACTCGTTTTCCCCTTTTTTTGGAACTATTGTTGACAACAGGCCGACAGCCACGGACCCGTTATTGGAACTGTTGCTAACAACAGGCCGACAGCCACGGACCCGTTGTCCCGTTATTGGAACTGTTGTTAACAACAGGCCGACAGCCACGGACCCGTTGTCCCGTTATTGGAACTGTTGTTGACAACATGCCGACAGCCACAGAACCGTTGTGCCGTTATTGGAATTGTTGTTAACAACAGACCGACAGCCACACACCCGTTGTCCCGTTATTGGAACTGTTGTTGACAACAGGCCGAAAGTCATTGACCCGTTGTCCCGTTATTGGAACTGTTTTTGAAAACAGGCCGACAGTCACGGACCCGTTGTCCCGTTATTGGAACCGTTGTTGACAACAGGCCGACAGTCACGGACCCGTTGTCCCGTTATTGGAACTGTTGTTGACAACAGGCTGACAGTCACAGAACCGTTGTCCCGTTATTGGAACTTGTTGAAAACAGGCCGACAGTTGCAGAACCGTTGTCCCGTTATTGGAACAGTTCTTGACAACAGGCCGACAGTCACGGACCCGTTGTCCCGTTATTGGAACTGTTGTTGACAACAGGCCGACAGTCACGGACCCGTTGTCCCGTTATTGGAACTGTTGTTGACAACAGGCCGACATTCACGGACCCGTTGTCCCGTTATTGGAACTGTTGTTAACAACAGACCGACAGCCACGGAACCGTTGTCCCGTTATTGGAACTGTTGTCGATAACAGGCCGACAGTCACGGACCCGTTTTCCCGTTATTGGAACTG
>JAHLWY010002915.1:0-10023 GCA_020002185.1 Paraescarpia echinospica | reverse complement strand
TGGTTGGTGTACTCGATGACTTAACTCAACACCCATCTGTTGGACGGTGTACTCGATGTCTTAACTCAACATCCATCTGATTGGTTGGTGTACTCGATGACTTAACTCAACACCAGTCTGTTGGACGGTCTACTCGATGTCTTAACTCAACACCCATCTGATTGGTTGGTGTACTCGATGACTTAACTCAACACCCGTCTTTTGGACGGTGTACTCGATGTGTTAACTCAACACCCGTCTGTTTGATGGTGTACTCGATGTCTTAACTCAACACCCATCTGATTGGTTGGTGTACTCGATGACTTAACTCAACACCAGTCTGTTGGACGGTCTACTCGATGTCTTAACTCAACACCCATCTGATTGGTTGGTGTACTCGATGACTTAACTCAACACCCGTCTGTTGGATGGTGTACTCGATGTCTTAACCCAACACCCATCTGATTGGTTGGTGTGCTCGATGACTTAACTCAACACCCGTCTTTTGGACGGTGTACTCGATGTGTTAACTCAACACCAGTCTGTTTGATGGTGTACTCGATGTCTTAACTCAACACCCATCTGATTGGTTGGTGTACTCGATATCTTAACTCAACACCCGTCTGTTGGACGGTGTACTCGATGTCTTAACTCAACACCCATCTGATTGGTTTGTGTACTCGATGTCTTAACTCAACACACGTCTGTTGGACGGTGTACTCGATGTATTAACTCAACACCCACCTGATTGGTTGGTGTACTCGATGTCTTAACTCAACACCCATCTGATTGGTTGGTGTACTCGATGTCTTAACTCAACACACGTCTGTTGGACGGTGTACTCGATGTATTAACTCAACACCCATCTGATTGGTTGGTGTACTCGATGACTTAACCCAACACCCGTCTGTTGGACGGTGTACTCGATGTCTTAACTCAACACCCATCTGATTGGTTGGTGTACTCGATGACTTAACTCAACACCCGTCTGTTGGACGGTCTACTCGATGTCTTAACTCAACACCCATCTGATTGGTTGGTGTACTCGATGACTTAACTCAACACCCGTCTGTTGGACGGTGTACTCCATGTCTTAACTCAACACCCATCTGATTGGTTGGTGTACTCGATGACTTAACTCAACACCCATCTGTTGGACGGTGTACTCGATGTCTTAACTCAACATCGATCTGATTGGTTGGTGTACTCGATGACTTAACTCAACACCCATCTGTTGGACGGTGTACTCGATGACTTAACTCAACACCCGTCTTTTGGACGGTGTACTCGATGTGTTAACTCAACACCCGCCTGTTTGATGGTGTACTCGATGTGTTAACTCAACACCCGTCTGTTGGACGGTGTACTCGATGTCTGAACTCAACACCCACCTGATTGGTTGGTGTACACGATGTCTGAACTCAACACCCATCTGATTGGTTGGTGTAATCGATATCTTAACTAAACACCTGTCTGTTGGACGATGTACTCGATGCCTTAACTCAACTTCCGTCTGTTTGATAGTGTACTCGATGTCTTAACTCAACACCCATCTGATTTGTTGGTGTACTCGATGTCTTAACTCAACACCCGTCTGTTGGACGGTGTACTCGATGTCTTAACTCAACACTCGTCTGTTGGATGGTGTACTCCATGTCTTAACTCAACACCCATCTGATTGGTTGGTGTACTCGATGTCTTAACTCAATACCCGTCTGTTGGACGGTGTACTCGGTGTCTTAACTCAACATTCGTCTGTTGGATGGTGTACTCCATGTCTTAACTCAACACCCATCTGATTGGTTGGTGTACTCGATGTCTTAACTCAACACACGTCTGCTGGACGGTGTACTCGATGTCTTAACTCAACACCCATCTGATTGGTTGGTGTACTCGATGACTTAACTCAACATTCGTCTGTTGGACGGTGTACTCGATGCCTTAACTCAACTTCCGTCTGTTTGATGGTGTACTCGATATCTTAACTCAACACCCATCTGATTGGTTGGTGTAGTCGATGTCTTAAGACAACACCCGTCTGTTGGACGGTATACTCGATGTCTTAACTCAACACCCATCTTATTGGTTGGTGTACTCGATGACTTAACCCAACACCCGTCTGTTGGACGGTGTACTCGATGTGTTAACTCAACACCCATCTGATTGGTTGGTGTACTCGATGTCTTAACTCAACACCCGTCTGTTGGACGGTGTACTCGATGTCTTAACTCAACACCCGTCTGTTGGACGGTGTACTCGATGTCTTAACTCAACACCCATCTGATTGGTTGGTGTGCTCGATGACTTAACTCAACACCCGTCTTTTGGACGGTGTACTCGATGTGTTAACTCAACACCCGTCTGTTTGATGGTGTACTCGATGTCTTAACTCAACACCCATCTGATTGGTTGGTGTACTCGATGACTTAACTCAACACCCGTCTGTTGGACGGTGTACTCGTTGTCTTAACTCAACACCCATCTGATTGGTTGGTGTACTCGATGTCTTAACTCAACACACGTCTGTTGGACGGTGTACTCGATGTATTAACTCAACACCCACCTGATTGGTTGGTGTACTCGATGTCTTAACTCAACACCCATCTGATTGGTTGGTGTACTCGATGTCTTAACTCAACACACGTCTGTTGGACGGTGTACTCGATGTATTAACTCAACACCCACCTGATTGGTTGGTGTACTCGATGTCTTAACTCAACACCCATCTGATTGGTTGGTGTACTCGATGTCTTAACTCAACACACGTCTGTTGGACGGTGTACTCGATGTATTAACTCAACACCCATCTGATTGGTTGGTGTACTCGATGACTTAACCCAACACCCGTCTGTTGGACGGTGTACTCGATGTCTTAACTCAACACCCATCTGATTGGTTGGTGTACTCGATGACTTAACTCAACACCCGTCTGTTGGACGGTCTACTCGATGTCTTAACTCAACACCCATCTGATTGGTTGGTGTACTCGATGACTTAACTCAACACCCGTCTGTTGGACGGTGTACTCCATGTCTTAACTCAACACCCATCTGATTGGTTGGTGTACTCGATGACTTAACTCAACACCCGTCTGTTGGACGGTGTACTCGATGTCTTAACTCAACATCGATCTGATTGGTTGGTGTACTCGATGACTTAACTCAACACCCATCTGTTGGATGGTGTACTCGATGACTTAACTCAACACCCGTCTTTTGGACGGTGTACTCGATGTGTTAACTCAACACCCGCCTGTTTGATGGTGTACTCGATGTGTTAACTCAACACCCGTCTGTTGGACGGTGTACTCGATGTCTGAACTCAACACCCACCTGATTGGTTGGTGTACTCGATGTCTGAACTCAACACCCATCTGATTGGTTGGTGTAATCGATATCTTAACTAAACACCTGTCTGTTGGACGATGTACTCGATGCCTTAACTCAACTTCCGTCTGTTTGATGGTGTACTCGATGTCTTAATTCAACACCCATCTGATTGGTTGGTGTACTCGATGTCTTAACTCAACACCCGTCTGTTGGACGGTGTACTCGATGTCTTAACTCAACACTCGTCTGTTGGATGGTGTACTTCATGTCTTAACTCAACACCCATCTGATTGGTTGGTGTACTCGATGTCTTAACTCAATACCCGTCTGTTGGACGGTGTACTCGATGTCTTAACTCAACACCCATCTGATTGGTTGGTGTACTCGATGTCTTAACTCAACACACGTCTGCTGGACGGTGTACTCGATGTCTTAACTCAAAACCCATCTGATTGGTTGGTGTACTCGATGACTTAACTCAACACTCATCTGTTGGACGGTGTACTCGATGCCTTAACTCAACTTCCGTCTGTTTGATGGTGTACTCGATATCTTAACTCAACACCCATCTGATTGGTTGGTGTACTCGATGTCTTAAGACAACACCCGTCTGTTGGACGGTATACTCGATGTCTTAACTCAACACCCATCTTATTGGTTGGTGTACTCGATGACTTAACCCAACACCCGTCTGTTGGACGGTGTACTCGATGTCTTAACTCAACACCCATCTGATTGGTTGGTGTACTCGATGTCTTAACTCAACACCCGTCTGTTGGACGGTGTACTCGATGTCTTAACTCAACACACGTCTGTTGGACGGTGTACTCGATGTCTTAACTCAACACCCACTTGATTGGTTGGTGTACTCGATGTCTTAACTCAACACCCAACTGATTGGTTGGTGTACTCGATGACTTAACCCAACACCTGTCTGTTGGACGGTGTACTCGATGTCTTAACTCAACACCCATCTGATTGGTTGGTGTACTCGATGACTTAACTCAACACCCGTCTGTTGGACGGTCTACTCGATGTCTTAACTCAACACCCATCTGATTGGTTGGTGTACTCGATGACTTAACTCAACACCCATCTGTTGGACGGTGTACTCGATGTCTTAACTCAACATCCATCTGATTGGTTGGTGTACTCGATGACTTAACTCAACACCAGTCTGTTGGACGGTCTACTCGATGTCTTAACTCAACACCCATCTGATTGGTTGGTGTACTCGATGACTTAACTCAACACCCGTCTTTTGGACGGTGTACTCGATGTGTTAACTCAACACCCGTCTGTATGATGGTGTACTCGATGTCTTAACTCAACACCCATCTGATTGGTTGGTGTACTCGATGACTTAACTCAACACCAGTCTGTTGGACGGTCTACTCGATGTCTTAACTCAACACCCATCTGATTGGTTGGTGTACTCGATGACTTAACTCAACACCCGTCTGTTGGATGGTGTACTCGATGTCTTAACCCAACACCCATCTGATTGGTTGGTGTGCTCGATGACTTAACTCAACACCCGTCTTTTGGACGGTGTACTCGATGTGTTAACTCAACACCAGTCTGTTTGATGGTGTACTCGATGTCTTAACTCAACACCCATCTGATTGGTTGGTGTACTCGATATCTTAACTCAACACCCGTCTGTTGGACGGTGTACTCGATGTCTTAACTCAACACCCATCTGATTGGTTGGTGTACTCGATGTCTTAACTCAACACACGTCTGTTGGACGGTGTACTCGATGTATTAACTCAACACCCACCTGATTGGTTGGTGTACTCGATGTCTTAACTCAACACCCATCTGATTGGTTGGTGTACTCGATGTCTTAATTCAACACACGTCTGTTGGACGGTGTACTCGATGTATTAACTCAACACCCATCTGATTGGTTGGTGTACTCGATGACTTAACCCAACACCCGTCTGTTGGACGGTGTACTCGATGTCTTAACTCAACACCCATCTGATTGGTTGGTGTACTCGATGACTTAACTCAACACCCGTCTGTTGGACGGTCTACTCGATGTCTTAACTCAACACCCATCTGATTGGTTGGTGTACTCGATGACTTAACTCAACACCCGTCTGTTGGACGGTGTACTCCATGTCTTAACTCAACACCCATCTGATTGGTTGGTGTTCTCGATGACTTAACTCAACACCCATCTGTTGGACGGTGTACTCGATGTCTTAACTCAACATCGATCTGATTGGTTGGTGTACTCGATGACTTAACTCAACACCCATCTGTTGGACGGTGTACTCGATGACTTAACTCAACACCCGTCTTTTGGACGGTGTACTCGATGTGTTAACTCAACACCCGCCTGTTTGATGGTGTACTCGATGTGTTAACTCAACACCCGTCTGTTGGACGGTGTACTCGATGTCTGAACTCAACACCCACCTGATTGGTTGGTGTACACGATGTCTGAACTCAACACCCATCTGATTGGTTGGTGTAATCGATATCTTAACTAAACACCTGTCTGTTGGACGATGTACTCGATGCCTTAACTCAACTTCCGTCTGTTTGATAGTGTACTCGATGTCTTAACTCAACACCCATCTGATTTGTTGGTGTACTCGATGTCTTAACTCAACACCCGTCTGTTGGACGGTGTACTCGATGTCTTAACTCAACACTCGTCTGTTGGATGGTGTACTCCATGTCTTAACTCAACACCCATCTGATTGGTTGGTGTACTCGATGTCTTAACTCAATACCCGTCTGTTGGACGGTGTACTCGGTGTCTTAACTCAACACTCGTCTGTTGGATGGTGTACTCCATGTCTTAACTCAACACCCATCTGATTGGTTGGTGTACTCGATGTCTTAACTCAACACACGTCTGCTGGACGGTGTACTCGATGTCTTAACTCAACACCCATCTGATTGGTTGGTGTACTCGATGACTTAACTCAACATTCGTCTGTTGGACGGTGTCCTCGATGCCTTAACTCAACTTCCGTCTGTTTGATGGTGTACTCGATATCTTAACTCAACACCCATCTGATTGGTTGGTGTAGTCGATGTCTTAAGACAACACCCGTCTGTTGGACGGTATACTCGATGTCTTAACTCAACACCCATCTTATTGGTTGGTGTACTCGATGACTTAACCCAACACCCGTCTGTTGGACGGTGTACTCGATGTGTTAACTCAACACCCATCTGATTGGTTGGTGTACTCGATGTCTTAACTCAACACCCGTCTGTTGGACGGTGTACTCGATGTCTTAACTCAACACCCGTCTGTTGGACGGTGTACTCGATGTCTTAACTCAACACCCATCTGATTGGTTGGTGTGCTCGATGACTTAACTCAACACCCGTCTTTTGGACGGTGTACTCGATGTGTTAACTCAACACCCGTCTGTTTGATGGTGTACTCGATGTCTTAACTCAACACCCATCTGATTGGTTGGTGTACTCGATGACTTAACTCAACACCCGTCTGTTGGACGGTGTACTCGTTGTCTTAACTCAACACCCATCTGATTGGTTGGTGTACTCGATGTCTTAACTCAACACACGTCTGTTGGACGGTGTACTCGATGTATTAACTCAACACCCACCTGATTGGTTGGTGTACTCGATGTCTTAACTCAACACCCATCTGATTGGTTGGTGTACTCGATGTCTTAACTCAACACACGTCTGTTGGACGGTGTACTCGATGTATTAACTCAACACCCACCTGATTGGTTGGTGTACTCGATGTCTTAACTCAACACCCATCTGATTGGTTGGTGTACTCGATGTCTTAACTCAACACACGTCTGTTGGACGGTGTACTCGATGTATTAACTCAACACCCATCTGATTGGTTGGTGTACTCGATGACTTAACCCAACACCCGTCTGTTGGACGGTGTACTCGATGTCTTAACTCAACACCCATCTGATTGGTTGGTGTACTCGATGACTTAACTCAACACCCGTCTGTTGGACGGTCTACTCGATGTCTTAACTCAACACCCATCTGATTGGTTGGTGTACTCGATGACTTAACTCAACACCCGTCTGTTGGACGGTGTACTCCATGTCTTAACTCAACACCCATCTGATTGGTTGGTGTACTCGATGACTTAACTCAACACCCATCTGTTGGACGGCGTACTCGATGTCTTAACTCAACATCGATCTGATTGGTTGGTGTACTCGATGACTTAACTCAACACCCATCTGTTGGACGGTGTACTCGATGATTTAACTCAACACCCGTCTTTTGGACGGTGTACTCGATGTGTTAACTCAACACCCGCCTGTTTGATGGTGTACTCGATGTGTTAACTCAACACCCGTCTGTTGGACGGTGTACTCGATGTCTGAACTCAACACCCACCTGATTGGTTGGTGTACTCGATGTCTGAACTCAACACCCATCTGATTGGTTGGTGTAATCGATATCTTAACTAAACACCTGTCTGTTGGACGATGTACTCGATGCCTTAACTCAACTTCCGTCTGTTTGATAGTGTACTCGATGTCTTAACTCAACACCCATCTGATTTGTTGGTGTACTCGATGTCTTAACTCAACACCCGTCTGTTGGACGGTGTACTCGATGTCTTAACTCAACACTCGTCTGTTGGATGGTGTACTCCATGTCTTAACTCAACACCCATCTGATTGGTTGGTGTACTCGATGTCTTAACTCAATACCCGTCTGTTGGACGGTGTACTCGGTGTCTTAACTCAACACTCGTCTGTTGGATGGTGTACTCCATGTCTTAACTCAACACCCATCTGATTGGTTGGTGTACTCGATGTCTTAACTCAACACACGTCTGCTGGACGGTGTACTCGATGTCTTAAATCAACACCCATCTGATTGGTTGGTGTACTCGATGACTTAACTCAACATTCGTCTGTTGGACGGTGTACTCGATGCCTTAACTCAACTTCCGTCTGTTTGATGGTGTACTCGATATCTTAACTCAACACCCATCTGATTGGTTGGTGTAGTCGATGTCTTAAGACAACACCCGTCTGTTGGACGGTATACTCGATGTCTTAACTCAACACCCATCTTATTGGTTGGTGTACTCGATGACTTAACCCAACACCCGTCTGTTGGACGGTGTACTCGATGTGTTAACTCAACAACACCTGTCTGTTGGACGGTGTACTCGATGTCTTAACTCAACACCCATCTGATTGGTTGGTGTACTCGATGACTTAACTCAACACCCGTCTGTTGGACGGTCTACTCGATGTCTTAACTCAACACCCATCTGATTGGTTGGTGTACTCGATGACTTAACTCAACACCCATCTGTTGGACGGTGTACTCGATGTCTTAACTCAACATCCATCTGATTGGTTGGTGTACTCGATGACTTAACTCAACACCAGTCTGTTGGACGGTCTACTCGATGTCTTAACTCAACACCCATCTGATTGGTTGGTGTACTCGATGACTTAACTCAACACCCGTCTTTTGGACGGTGTACTCGATGTGTTAACTCAACACCCGTCTGTATGATGGTGTACTCGATGTCTTAACTCAACACCCATCTGATTGGTTGGTGTACTCGATGACTTAACTCAACACCAGTCTGTTGGACGGTCTACTCGATGTCTTAACTCAACACCCATCTGATTGGTTGGTGTACTCGATGACTTAACTCAACACCCGTCTGTTGGATGGTGTACTCGATGTCTTAACCCAACACCCATCTGATTGGTTGGTGTGCTCGATGACTTAACTCAACACCCGTCTTTTGGACGGTGTACTCGATGTGTTAACTCAACACCAGTCTGTTTGATGGTGTACTCGATGTCTTAACTCAACACCCATCTGATTGGTTGGTGTACTCGATATCTTAACTCAACCCCCGTCTGTTGGACGGTGTACTCGATGTCTTAACTCAACACCCATCTGATTGGTTGGTGTACTCGATGTCTTAACTCAACACACGTCTGTTGGACGGTGTACTCGATGTATTAACTCAACACCCACCTGATTGGTTGGTGTACTCGATGTCTTAACTCAACACCCATCTGATTGGTTGGTGTACTCGATGTCTTAATTCAACACACGTCTGTTGGACGGTGTACTCGATGTATTAACTCAACACCCATCTGATTGGTTGGTGTACTCGATGACTTAACCCAACACCCGTCTGTTGGACGGTGTACTCGATGTCTTAACTCAACACCCATCTGATTGGTTGGTGTACTCGATGACTTAACTCAACACCCGTCTGTTGGACGGTCTACTCGATGTCTTAACTCAACACCCATCTGATTGGTTGGTGTACTCGATGACTTAACTCAACACCCGTCTGTTGGACGGTGTACTCCATGTCTTAACTCAACACCCATCTGATTGGTTGGTGTTCTCGATGACTTAACTCAACACCCATCTGTTGGACGGTGTACTCGATGTCTTAACTCAACATCGATCTGATTGGTTGGTGTACTCGATGACTTAACTCAACACCCATCTGTTGGACGGTGTACTCGATGACTTAACTCAACACCCGTCTTTTGGACGGTGTACTCGATGTGTTAACTCAACACCCGCCTGTTTGATGGTGTACTCGATGTGTTAACTCAACACCCGTCTGTTGGACGGTGTACTCGATGTCTGAACTCAACACCCACCTGATTGGTTGGTGTACACGATGTCTGAACTCAACACCCATCTGATTGGTTGGTGTAATCGATATCTTAACTAAACA
>JAHLWY010002914.1:0-10024 GCA_020002185.1 Paraescarpia echinospica | reverse complement strand
GAGACTACTTGTTCGATTTAAATAATGCAAATGGGAAATAGTGCAGTTATTTTATGTGTTAATTGTATGTATCTTCTGTATCAGGCTGTACATGATTCCTCTTTATGTTATTCATTCCATTGCAATGCATTGTACAAGAGGCTTGTTATAGAGCCGTTTCTCTTTGGGTGAACCCTTGAAGCCCTTGCCCTGAACGAAGAACAAGCCAATGCAATTGTAGGTTAGGCAGGTGTGACACCGTCAAGGAATCTTCAATGTGGTGTTGACCCACAATACATTGCGGTCCGGCCTCGCTGGAAATCCATTACACAGAGCCTTGCCTCCGATCTCCAGCAGGTTGCGCCCGGTGTTGTTGTAGAACAAGTTATAAACTTCAGTGGCAAAACAAAATGGCTCAGTGACGTTATCGTGGAACGGACTGGCCCCGTGTCATTCAGTCCACGTTCGTTCACCTTCATAATGAAGGTGCACGTGAGTTGGATGTTATCTGCATTTCATTGACAATATCACTAACTTCAAGTAACAAATTCATTAAGCAACACATTTGTAAGGGGATGCGTTATTCTTAACACTGATTCCTCCTTTGGAGACTACTTTGTTCGGATTTTAAATAATGCAAAATGGGAAATAAAAGTGCTATTTTATGTGTTAATTGTATGTATCTTTCTGTAATTGTGGCTGTACATGATTTTTAGATATGTTATTCATTCCATCGCAGTGCATCGTACAAGAGGTTTTGTTATAGAGCTACTTCTGTTTGGGCGAACCTCTTGGAAGCCCTCGGCCTGAACGCGAAGAATACCGCAATTGTAGGTTGTGGGCAGGTGTGACACCGTCAAGGAATCTCTCATCTCTTTGGTGTTGGCCTTTACAAGACATTGCGGTCCGGCCTCGCTGAAGTCCATTACTATTGTGAGACTCGCTTCCAATCTCCCAGCAGGCTGCGCCCAGTGTTGTTGTAGAACAAGTTATAAACTTCAGTGGCAAAACAAAATGGCTCAGTGACGTTATCGTGGAACGGACTGGCCCCGTGTCATTCAGTCCACGTTCGTGCACCTTCATAATGAAGGTACACGAGCGGATGCAAAAATCTGCATTTCATTGACACATCACTAACTTCAAGTAACAAATTCATTAAACAACACATTTGTAAGGGATGTGTTATTCTAACACTGATTCCTTGGAGACTACTTGTTCGATTTAAATAATGCAAATGGAAAATAGTGCAGTTATTTTATGTGTTAATTGTATGTATCTTCTGTATCAGGCTGTACATGATTTCTCTTTAGATATGTTATTCATTCCATTGCAGTGCATCGTACAAGAGGCTTGTTATAGAGCTGTTTCTGTTTGGGCGAACCCTTGAAGCCCTCGGCCCGAGCGAAGAACAAGCCAGTGCAATTGTAGGTTAGGCAGGTGTGACACACCGTCGGGCGAATCTCTTCACAACGTGTTGGCCCAAGACATTGGGTGGTCCGGCCCCGCTGGAAGTCCATTTTGCCAACAGACCTCGCTTCCGATCTCCAGCAGGTTGCGCCCAGTGTTGTTGTAGAACAAGTTATAAACTTCAGTGGCAAAACAAAATGGCTCAGTGACGTTATCGCGGAACGGACTGGCCCCGTGTCATTCAGTCCACGTTCGTGCACCTTCATAATGAAGGTGCACGAGCGGATGCAAAAATCTGCATTTCATTGACACATCACTAACTTCAAGTAACAAATGCATTAAACAACACATTTGTAAGGGATGTGTTATTCTAACACTGATTCCTTGGAGACTACTTGTTCGATTTAAATAATGCAAATGGAAAATAGTGCAGTTATTTTATGTGTTAATTGTATGTGTCTTCTGTATCAGGCTGTACATGATTTCTCTTTAGATATGTTATTCATTCCATCGCAGTGCATCGTACAAGAGGCTTGTTATAGAGCCGTTTCTGTTTGGGCGAACCCTTGAAGCCCTCGGCCTGAACGAAGAACAAGCCAATGCAATTGTAGGTTAGGCAGGTGTGACACCGTCAAGGAATCTTCAACTTGGTGTTGGCCTACAATACATTGCGGTCCGGCCTCGCTGGAAGTCCATTACACAGAGACTCGCTTCCGATCTCCAGCAGGTTGCGCCCAGTGTTGTTGTAGAACAAGTTATAAACTTCAGTGGCAAAACAAAATGGCTCAGTGACGTTATCGTGGAACGGACTGGCCCCGTGTCATTCAGTCCACGTTCGTGCACCTTCATAATGAAGGTGCACGAGCGGATGCAAAGATCTGCATTTCATTGACACATCACTAACTTCAAGTAACAAATTCATTAAGCAACACATTTGTAAGGGATGTGTTATTCTAACACTGATTCCTTGAAGACTACTTGTTCGATTTAAATAATGCAAATGGGAAATAGAGCAGTTATTTTATGTGTTAATTGTATGTATCTTCTGTATCAGGCTGTACATGATTTCTCTTTATGTTATTCATTCCTTTGCAATGCATTGTACAAGAGGCTTGTTATAGAGCCGTTTCTGTTTGGGTGAACCCTTGAAGCCCTTGCCCTGAACGAAGAACAAGCCAATGCAATTGTAGGTTAGGCAGGTGTGACACCGTGAAGGAATCTTCAATGTGGTGTTGACCCACAAGACATTGCGGTCCGGCCTCGCTGGAAGTCCGTTACACAGAGCCTTGCCTCCGATCTCCAGCAGGTTGCGCCCGGTGTTGTTGTAGAACAAGTTATAAACTTCAGTGACAAAACAAAATGGCTCAGTGACGTTATCGTGGAACGGACTGGGTTATGTGTTAATTGTATGTATCTTCTGTATCAGGCTGTACATGATTTCTCTTTAGATATGTTATTCATTCCATCGCAGTGCATCGTACAAGAGGCTTGTTATAGAGCCGTTTCTGTTTGGGCGAACCCTTGAAGCCCTCGGCCTGAACGAAGAATAAGCCAATGCAATTGTAGGTTAGGCAGGTGTGACACCGTCAAGGAATCTTCAACGTGGTGTTGGCCTACAAGACATTGCGGTCCGGTCTCGCTGGAAGTCCATTACACAGAGACTCGCTTCCGATCTCCAGCAGGTTGCGCCCAGTGTTGTTGTAGAACAAGTTATAAACTTCAGTGGCAAAACAAAATGGCTCAGTGACGTTATCGTGGAACGGACTGGCCCCGTGTCATTCAGTCCACGTTCGTGCACCTTCATAATGAAGGTGCACGAGCGGATGCAAAAATCTGCATTTCATTGACACATCACTAACTTCAAGTAACAAATTCATTAAGCAACACATTTGTAAGGGATGTGTTATTCTAACCCTGATTCCTTGGAGACTACTTGTTCGATTTAAATAATGCAAATGGGAAATAGTGCAGTTATTTTATGTGTTAATTGTATGTATCTTCTGTATCAGGCTGTACATGATTTCTCTTTATGTTATTCATTCCATTGCAATGCATTGTACAAGAGGCTTGTTATAGAGCCGTTTCTGTTTGGGTGAACCCTTGAAGCCCTTGCCCTGAACGAAGAACAAGCCAATGCAATTGTAGGTTAGGCAGGTGTGACACCGTCAAGGAATCTTCAATGTGGTGTTGACCCACAAGACATTGCGGTCCGGCCTCGCTGGAAATCCATTACACAGAGCCTTGCCTCCGATCTCCAGCAGGTTGCGCCCGGTGTTGTTGTAGAACAAGTTTTAAACTTCAGTGGCAAAACAAAATGGCTCAGTGACGTTATCGTGGAACGGACTGGCCCCGTGTCATTCAGTCCACGTTCGTGCACCTTCATAATGAAGGTGCACGAGCGGATGCAAAGATCTGCATTTCATTGACACATCACTAACTTCAAGTAACAAATTCATTAAGCAACACATTTGTAAGGGATGTGTTATTCTAACACTGATTCCTTGAGACTACTTGTCTGATTTAAATAACAAATGGGAAATAGTGCAGCTATTTTATGTGTTAATTGTATGTATCTTCTGTAATTGTGGCTGTACATGATTTCTCTCTTTAGATATATTCACTCACCCGCAGTGCATCGTACAAGAGGCTTGTTATAGAGCCGTTTCTGTTTGGGTGAACCCTTGAAGCCCTTGCCCTGAACGAAGAACAAGCCAATGCAATTGTAGGTTAGGCAGGTGTGACACCGTCATGGAATCTTCAATGTGGTGTTGACCCACAAGACATTGCGGTCCGGCCTCGCTGGAAATCCATTACACAGAGCCTTGCCTCCGATCTCCAGCAGGTTGCGCCCGGTGTTGTTGTAGAACAAGTTTTAAACTTCAGTGGCAAAACAAAATGGCTCAGTGACGTTATCGTGGAACGGACTGGCCCCGTGTCATTCAGTCCACGTTCGTGCACCTTCATAATGAAGGTGCACGAGCGGATGCAAAAATCTGCATTTCATTGACACATCACTAACCCCCAAGTAAACAAATTCATTAAACAAACACATTTGTAAGGGATGTATATTCTAACACTGATTCCTTTGGAGATCTCTACTCTGTCTGATTTAAATAATGCAAATGTAGCGCCAGTGCAGTTATTTCTATGCGTTAATTGTATGTATCTCTGTAATGTGGCCGTACATGATTTCTTAGATATGTTATTCATTCCATCGCAGTGCATCGTAATAAGAGGTTTGTTATAGTATTGCTCTGCTCTTAAGGAACCCTTGAAGCCCCTCGGCCCGAACGAAGAATAAGCCAATGCAATTGTAGGTTAGGCAGGTGCGACACCGTCAAGGAATCTTCAACTTGGTGTTGGCCTACAAGACATTGCGGTCCGGCCTCGCTGGAAGTCCATTACACAGAGACTCGCTTCCGATCTCCAGCAGGTTGCGCCCAGTGTTGTTGTAGAACAAGTTATAAACTTCAGTGTCAAAACAAAATGGCTCAGTGACGTTATCGTGGAACGGACTGGCCCCGTGTCATTCAGTCCACGTTCGTGCACCTTCATAATGAAGGTGCACGAGCGGATGCAAAAATCTGCACTTCATTGACACATCACTAACTTCAAGTAACAAATTCATTAAACAACACATTTGTAAGGGATGTGTTATTCTAACACTGATTCCTTGGAGGCTACTTGTTCGATTTAAATAATGCAAATGGAAAATAGTGCAGTTATTTTATGTGTTAATTGTATGTATCTTCTGTATCAGGCTGTACATGATTTCTCTTTAGATATGTTATTCATTCCATTGCAGTGCATCGTACAAGAGGCTTGTTATAGAGCCGTTTCTGTTTGGGCGAACCCTTAAAGCCCTCGGCCTGAACGAAGAACAAGCCAATGCAATTGTAGGTTAGGCAGGTGTGACACCGTCAAGGAATCTTCAACGTGGTGTTGGCCCACAAGACATTGGGGTCCGGCCTCGCTGGAAGTCGATTACACAGAGCCTCGCTTCCGATCTCCAGCGGAGTTGCGCCCAGTGTTGTTGTAAACAGAGACAAGAGTTGCATAAACTTCAGTGTAGAAACAAAATGGCTCCATTGACGTTATCGTGGAACGGACTGGCCCCGTGTCATTCAGTCCACGTTCGTGCACCTTCATAATGAAGGTGCACGAGCGAATCTAAAAATCTGCATTTCATTGACACATCACTAACTTCAATTGCCAATTCTGGCAACACATTTGCAAGGGATGTGTTATTCTAACACCTGATTCCTTGGAGACTACTTGTTCGATTTAAATAATGCAAATGGGAAATAGTGCAGTTATTTTATGTGTTAATTGTATGTATCTTCTGTATCAGGCTGTACATGATTTCTCTTTATGTTATTCATTCCATTGCAATGCATTGTACGAGAGGCTTGTTATAGAGCCGTTTCTGTTTGGGTGAACCCTTGAAGCCCTTGCCCCGAACGAAGAACAAGCCAATGCAATTGTAGGTTAGGCAGGTGTGACACCGTCAAGGAATCTTCAATGTGGTGTTGACCCACAAGACATTGCGGTCCGGCCTCGCTGGAAATCCATTACACAGAGCCTTGCCTCCGATCTCCAGCAGGTTGCGCCCGGTGTTGTTGTAGAACAAGTTGTAAACTTCAGTGGCAAAACAAAATGGCTCAGTGACGTTATCGTGGAACGGACTGGCCCCGTGTCATTCAGTCCACGTTCGTGCACCTTCATAATGAAGGTGCACGAGCGGATGCAAAGATCTGCATTTCATTGACACATCACTAACTTCACGTAACAAATTCATTAAGCAACACATTTGTAAGGGATGTGTTATTCTAACACTGATTCCTTGGAGACTACTTGTTCGATTTAAATAATGCAAATGGGAAATAGTGCGGTTATTTTATGTGTTAATTGTATGTATCTTCTGTATCAGGCTGTACATGATTTCTCTTTAGATATGTTATTCATTCCATCGCAGTGCATCGTACAAGGGCTTGTTATGAAACCGTTTCTGTTTGGGCGAACCCTTGAAGCCCTCGGCCTGGTGAAGAATAAGCCAATGCAATTGTAGGTTAGGCAGGTGTGACACCGTCAAGGAATCTTCAACGTGGTGTTGGCTACAAGACATTGCGGTCCGGCCTCGCTGAAGTCCATTACACAGAGACTCGCTTCCGATCTCCAGCAGGTTGCGCCCAGTGTTGTTGTAGAACAAGTTATAAACTTCAGTGAAAAGCAAAACAAAATGGCTCCAGTGACGTTATCGTGGAACGGACTGGCCCGTGTCATTCAGTCCACGTTCGTGCACCTTCGTAATGAAAGGTGCACGAGCGAATCTGAAAAATCTGCATTTCATTGACACATCACTAACTTCAGTAACAAATTCATTAAACAACACATTTGTAAGGGATGTGTTATTCTAACACTGATTCCTTGGAGACTACTTGTTCGATTTAAATAATGCAAATGGGAAATAGTGCAGTTATTTTATGTGTTAATTGTATGTATCTTCTGTATCAGGCTGTACATGATTTCTCTTTAGATATGTTATTCATTCCATCGCAGTGCATCGTACAAGAGGCTTGTTATAGAGCCGTTTCTGTTTGGGCGAACCCTTGAAGCCCTCGGCCTGAACGAAGAATAAGCCAATGCACTTGTAGGTTAGGCAGGTGTGACACCGTCAAGGAATCTTCAACGTGGTGTTGGCCTACAAGACATTGCGGTCCGGCCTCGCTGGAAGTCCATTACACAGAGACTCGCTTCCGATCTCCAGTAGGTTGCGCCCAGTGTTGTTGTAGAACAAGTTATAAACTTCAGTGGCAAAACAAAATGGCTCAGTGACGTTATCGTGGAACGGACTGGCCCCGTGTCATTCAGTCCACGTTCGTGCACCTTCATAATGAAGGTGCACGAGCGGATGCAAAAATCTGCATTTCATTGACACATCACTAACTTCAAGTAACAAATTCATTAAACAACACATTTGTAACGGATGTGTTATTCTAACACTGATTCCTTGGAGACTACTTGTTCGATTTAAATAATGCAAATGGAAAATAGTGCAGTTATTTTATGTGTTAATTGTATGTATCTTCTGTATCAGGCTGTACATGATTTCTCTTTAGATATGTTATTCATTCCATTGCAGTGCATCGTACAAGAGGCTTGTTATAGAGCCGTTTCTGTTTGGGCGAACCCTTGAAGCCCTCGGCCTGAACGAAGAACAAGCCAATGCAATTGTAGGTTAGGCAGGTGTGACACCGTCAAGGAATCTTCAACTTGGTGTTGGCCTACAAGACATTGCGGTCCGGCCTCGCTGGAAGTCCATTACACAGAGACTCGCTTCCGATCTCCAGCAGGTTGCGCCCAGTGTTGTTGTAGAACAAGTTATAAACTTCAGTGGCAAAACAAAATGGCTCAGTGACGTTATCGTGGAACGGACTGGCCCCGTGTCATTCAGTCCACGTTCGTGCACCTTCATAATGAAGGTGCACGAGCGGATGCAAAAATCTGCATTTCATTGACACATCACTAACTTCAAGTAACAAATTCATTAAGCAACACATTTGTAAGGGATGTGTTATTCTAACACTGATTCCTTGGAGACTACTTGTTCGATTTAAATAATGCAAATGGGAAATAGAGCAGTTATTTTATGTGTTAATTGTATGTATCTTCTGTATCAGGCTGTACATGATTTCTCTTTATGTTATTCATTCCATTGCAATGCATTGTACAAGAGGCTTGTTATAGAGCCGTTTCTGTTTGGGTGAACCCTTGAAGCCCTTGCCCCGAACGAAGAACAAGCCAATGCAATTGTAGGTTAGGCAGGTGTGACACCGTCAAGGAATCTTCAATGTGGTGTTGACCCACAAGACATTGCGGTCCGGCCTCGCTGGAAGTCCATTACACAGAGACTCGCTTCCGATCTCCAGCAGGTTGCGCCCGGTGTTGTTGTAGAACAAGTTATAAACTTCAGTGGCAAAACAAAATGGCTCAGTGACGTTATCGTGGAACGGACTGGCCCCGTGTCATTCAGTCCACGTTCGTGCACCTTCATAATGAAGGTGCACGAGCGGATGCAAAGATCTGCATTTCATTGACACATCACTAACTTCAAGTAACAAATTCATTAAGCAACACATTTGTAAGGGATGTGTTATTCTAACACTGATTCCTTGGAGACTACTTGTTCGATTTAAATAATGCAAATGGGAAATAGTGCAGTTATTTTATGTGTTAATTGTATGTATCTTCTGTATCAGGCTGTACATGATTTCTCTTTATGTTATTCATTCCATTGCAATGCATTGTACAAGAGGCTTGTTATAGAGCCGTTTCTGTTTGGGTGAACCCTTGAAGCCCTTGCCCTGAACGAAGAACAAGCCAATGCAATTGTAGGTTAGGCAGGTGTGACACCGTCAAGGAATCTTCAATGTGGTGTTGACCCACAAGACATTGCGGTCCGGCCTCGCTGGAAATCCATTACACAGAGCCTTGCCTCCGATCTCCAGCAGGTTGCGCCCGGTGTTGTTGTAGAACAAGTTATAAACTTCAGTGGCAAAACAAAATGGCTCAGTGACGTTATCGTGGAACGGACTGGCCCCGTGTCATTCAGTCCACGTTCGTGCACCTTCATAATGAAGGTGCACGAGCGGATGCAAAGATCTGCATTTCATTGACACATCACTAACTTCAAGTAACAAATTCATTAAGCAACACATTTGTAAGTGATGTGTTATTCTAACACTGATTCCTTGGAGACTACTTGTTCGATTTAAATAATGCAAATGGGAAATAGTGCAGTTATTTTATGTGTTAATTGTATGTATCTTCTGTATCAGGCTGTACATGATTTCTCTTTAGATATGTTATTCATTCCATCGCAGTGCATCGTACAAGAGGCTTGTTATAGAGCCGTTTCTGTTTGGGCGAACCCTTGAAGCCCTCGGCCTGAACGAAGAATAAGCCAATGCAATTGTAGGTTAGGCAGGTGTGACACCGTCAAGGAATCTTCAACGTGGTGTTGGCCTACAAGACATTGCGGTCCGGCCTCGCTGGAAGTCCATTACACAGAGACTCGCTTCCGATCTCCAGCAGGTTGCGCCCAGTGTTGTTGTAGAACAAGTTATAAACTTCAGTGGCAAAACAAAATGGCTCAGTGACGTTATCGTGGAACGGACTGGCCCCGTGTCATTCAGTCCACGTTCGTGCACCTTCATAATGAAGGTGCACGAGCGGATGCAAAAATCTGCATTTCATTGACACATCACTAACTTCAAATAACAAATTCATTAAACAACACATTTGTAAGGGATGTGTTATTCTAACACTGATTCCTTGGAGACTACTTGTTCGATTTAAATAATGCAAATGGAAAATAGTGCAGATATTTTATGTGTTAATTGTATGTATCTTCTGTATCAGGCTGTACATGATTTCTCTTTAGATATGTTATTCATTCCATTGCAGTGCATCGTACAAGAGGCTTGTTATAGAGCTGTTTCTGTTTGGGCGAACCCTTGAAGCCCTCGGCCCGAGCGAAGAACAAGCCAGTGCAATTGTAGGTTAGGCAGGTGTGACACCATCAAGGAATCTTCAACGTGGTGTTGGCCCACAAGACATTGCGGTCCGGCCTCGCTGG